>JAIFKG010001642.1:0-51734 GCA_020351975.1 Phyllosticta ampelicida
TATTGTCCAATCAGGGCTCCCTGATATGTCCGGGGTTTACCCGACCCTGCGGTCCAACCAGAGGTATAACACTAGCCCACTCGACTAGCCTACTCAACTACCCGACTGCGAGACCCGACCATCAGGTCTATGCCAAACCAAGCCAACTCCACCAACCAAACGGATAACACCTGACCGAGCACTGCTGGCCACCAGTCGACCGAACTGAAGAAAACACATGGTCACGGGTGTGGCTGCTTCGATTTTGTGATCAAACGCGACAGGACCGTTGAAAGAGCGAGGAATCTTTGAAAGGAACTGCAATCGCCCATCATGGTCTACTACTTTAGCAGCAACACTGTGTCGCCTGCGGCCTTCATCTATGCTGGCAAGGATAAGGTTGAGAGTGCGTCGAACCCTTCCAGTCATCCTCTTTTTGCCTTTCTTCCACCTTTCCTTTTCTCCCTTTCTCTCTTTCTCGTCTATGGCGGTCCGGTATTCCTACTTTTTCTGAATCACGATTCTCCTCGTACCGTCAAAACTCGCTCATATCCTGGATTGTGCGATTGTGTCGAATGGAGACCTGATGCTAACGCTGTTGCCGTTGCTGCACAGACGAAGACTTGATCAAGTACGGATGGGAAGAGGATGTGTGGTGAGTCTGGCTTCCTCGCTGCGTCCAGTCTTTCTCTCTATCTTATTTCTGACTACTGCAAAAGGGTACGTAATTCATCGTAGCACTCTGGTTGCTGCACCTTGGCAATTTCTCTGTTGGTCAAGCATGTCTTCTCACCGTCTTTTGGGAGTGGGCATGATGACGAGCGTGCGAGGAGGGAGCTTCTTGATGAGGAGAACGATTATTGTGGTTGATATCTGAGGAATTTATCCTTATGTAGTTCCACGTTGACAACCTCTCATCGGCTCACATTTACCTGCGGCTGCCCGAGGGCTCGAGCTGGGAAGACATTCCCAAGGCGCTGCTGGAGGACTGCGCGCAGCTGACCAAGGCGAACAGTATTGAAGGTATGTCCTTTATAGAGAAGAAGATGCATGCCACCACCCATCAAGTTCTTCCCTTCCTTCTCCCATCATTGCCGGCTCTTTTCCTTCCCCTCTCTACCTCAATTCTGACCGCCCCATCCCCTTCCCGGCAGGCAACAAAAAGGACAACATCACCATCATCTACACACCCTGGTCGAACCTCAAAAAAGACGGCAGCATGGCCGTCGGCCAGGTTGGCTTCAAGGACAACAAAAAGGTCAAGCGTGTTTACGTCGCCGCGCGCGAAAACCCCATTGTCAACCGTCTGAACAAGACCAAGGTCGAAAAGTTCCCCGATCTGCGCATGGAGCGCGAGGACCGCTTGAAGGAGCTGCGCAAGAAGGATAGGATTGCGCAGCAGGAAAGAGTGAGTTTTGGGTTCCTTTTATCGTTCTTGTCTCCCGTCACGGTGGTCAGGCTGACATGCAAGCGCAGAAGAAAGAAGAGGCTCGCATTGCAAAGGAGAGGAAGGAGATGGCGTGGCGGAAGGACCACGCATATGAAGACGTGCATACTGAGGAGAATTTGCTCCAGGCGAACAATCAGGATCGCGATGAGAATTTCCTGGATGACTTCATGTAGGATACCGGAGCAGAAAATATCATGTCGAAGCAGCAAGGAGATGATCGCCCAGCTCAATATTCGGTCACAACGCAATCGAAGTGGATTAGACATCCTGCCTACGGTTATTGCTGCGAAGCATCTCGATTTAATTCACGCTGGGTTGAGGTGAAATCCTGCGCAACTTGGCAATACCGCCGAAGCAAGTGTGATGCTTTTATAAAATTTGTGCCGAGGATGCTCACTCTTTGGATTGCTGATATTAAGCATTTGAAGGCGACATTGGCATGGATGTGGCATCCTACACCCATTCCGTGCAGCAAAGTGTCCTTCTGATCTGTGTGTACGCGCTGGCCCATTGCAAGAAATCACAAATACTGTGCGCAGCGAATGCTCCCGTCTCATATTGCTCATGTTGGAAGCGATATCGCTTTACATATGACGCTGTGCTGGCATGTCGTTGCTTACGATCACTGCTGTCCTCGACCGTCTACTGACGTGAAGCTCAGGGTTACTGTACATGGCCCAAGCCCGAGCATGCTCCTGGAAAGTCTGGCCGTCAGAATTCAGGATCTGATACAGGGCAAAAGTCTTTGCCCATTCTTTCTACATCGTCCCAGCGCTAGGGTTCGCCGCAAATGTCTGCGAGAAATGCGGACTTCATAACCCCTTGAGCGCGCACCATGTATGGGAGTTCCATAGCCAGTCGCTTCCCTTCCATGGATGTAAGCTTCAACTGGACGAGCTGATGTCTGTGGATGCAGATATCGGCCTCTGGAAGCTCCACAACATCATCATGCAGTCTGGCGGATGAAAGACTAAGTCTCCAAAGAGCTCCAGGCCACTGGCCACATGTGCAAGGAGACGCAGCTCGATGATCTGGCTACGGTCTAGACGAAAACACCAAGGTCTGGTTTTGGTCATGTTGTGCCGCCTATTGGATGTTCCCAAACTCCTTGTTGTGGCCCAAGATATGGCGCCCAGCGGCTGAAGCGTGGTACCGTGAGCTTGGACTCGCCTAGAAACAATCGACCCATGCTTTGGTAGCTCCCTTCACTTAATATATTGATAGATCTGCTGAAATGAGGAATCGTAGAGTTGACGCTGATCGGGTAGGCACATGTTCATGCTTTCATTGAGCATGCGGACTGTGTGGTGAAAAGGCTCATACGCAGTCCTTATGACCCCGATCCAGTTGCGATCACTGAATAATTGTCAGCCAAAGTTTTGCTAGTGTTGGAAAGTACTACTCACTTGGCTTGCATCAGCTCCCTCACATTCCTGGATCGTCCGTAACGTTCCTCGGCTTTCCAGATGCACACCAGGTTCTTGACAATTTGATGCTCTAGTCCCCTCTCTTCAGCTGCGCCGCGTAGAAACTCGACCGTGTTGTCAATCTTGTCCTGGTCAAACGAGGCGGCCGCGTTCTTGCGGAAGAAGTGCCGAACGGTGTCGCGGACAACCCAGCGGGCGGGTTTGGAGTACTGCACAGCTCGCAAGGCCCAGGTATACACGCGACGGTACTCGTGAAGGATTTTTGCTGTTTCCGGCGGCATTGGTTGTCAGAAGCGGGCGTTGTCGAATGATCGTGGTTCATTACCACAGGCTTGAAGAAGGTCGGATCGGAGTCGGAATTGAGCCGGGGGCCGTCAGGGGTCGGTGCGAGCTCTTATGCGCGTGCACCACCACCTGGCAGTGCCCACATGGACGTCGGCTCCTTCCACTCTCCACCATCACCGGCACGACCTCTTTGCCTCGTTGTCACTGCGCTCGCTTTCCAGTGTTGACTCTCTACGCAAAACTGGCGACCAGCGCTTGCAGCCGAGGCGACTCGTAGCTTCAATGCAACAGGCCGCCAGAGCCTGGCTTCGCGTCTCATCTCCGACTGACAACCTCAAGCGCGTCTTCATCACCGGCATGAACAGCTGACAGCATCACAATGAGGAGAGAACGTTCTGTGCGAGCTGGAAGCTCGTCGCGAGCTGTCGGCCACAAGAAGAAAAAACCTTACAAAGTGGTTCTCGAATCAATCACTCAGAAAAAGAAGAAACTCCGTATTGCTGTCCGTCGATTCCTGTTTTCCTTGCTCATCACTCGCTCCAGAAATTTTTGACGTCTGGAGGCAGGACTCCTTCGAGGAAAACGCTCCGCCTGGCTACACGTACGTGCCCATCGGCAACGTGGAGCTCACAGAGCAATGCAAAGAATTTTGTCGCAAGCGAGGCCTCAAGGCCTACAACGTCTCTGTGAGAAATCCCGGCATGCTTGTGGGATTGAAAGGCTAATCATCGCTCCGTCAAGACGCATCCCAAGAATTACGCAAGGGCAGACCCCGAGAAAGTGTCATATCACCTGAACCGCGTGGGGTTTCATTTTCCCAGTGCTGTTGTTGACCAAGCCATGAATTGGATCGGCATAGAACTCAGCGGGCGCAGCCGCGCCGGAATAGCTAACAACCTTGGCAGGCGCTTGAAAAGGTACGGGCATCAGCCCGAGAAGGTTGCTGTCTCCGCCGCAATGAAAGACCTCTTCCCCAAGATGCCACCTGACTCTGTTGACGTCATCGTCGAGCATGCTTTCGAACAGGTACATATTCTACTGACAGTCTTATTCGCAAAATGCTAACTGTCTTTTCGTACAGGGCGCGAATCGGGTAGGTAACGCGACAAACTTGTCTATCGAACGGCGTGTGCAAATGGCAGTGCTGGCCCATGTCAGACACCAGCACACCGACTACGACCGACTATTAAAAGAGGTCGGCTATCTTGAAGCCCGCAAAAGGGTGGAGAGGCCATGCATCGAAAAGATTCTTGAGTGGAGGGGCGAGGCGAATGATGATGATGAGGAGATGGAAGACGACTTTCGCGAGATTATCGTCCTTGATGATGAAGACGATGATGATAGCGAGGTTGAAGGTTCCGGTTCTGGAAATTCAACTCCAAGCATCGAACTTGTCGCGAATGAGGCGACGGCAGATGATCTTGGTCCGCGTGATCCTGTTCGTGCTAGGAATAGCTGGACAGAGCCACGCGCAGGACCAAGACAGATGCTGCGCTCTTTGGAGACCGCCAGAGTTGCAGGACCGTCAACTGCACGCTACGTTCAAGGAAGACAGCCAAGAGCTTTAGTCGAGCCTGCTTCGGAACCACGACTGGGCTTCCGGAGCTTCGATGAGCGAAGCCACGTCCGGTACTCTTCGTTTGCCCGGCATCAACTTGCTCAGAAGGATTGACACTCACTTTTGGCAGGCTCATTCCCGTCGACCCTTCGCAACCGAAGATTCGACTCGCACAGCGTGATGTACGTGGGGGTTGTGCTCAAGGCCAGAGCTCGAGGCTAACATTCGTCAGGACGCACACTGGTCGTACACTCGCCCGATTGTCCGATCTGATCAAGAATATCGAGACAGGTATGATCCAATGCCTCACCATCGCAGTTATGAATTGCAACCACTCCGACCTGGAGCGAGCCCACACATTCGCCCACTAGAAAGTGTGCAAATACGCCCAGTCAGGCAAGAGCTTCCAAGTCCACGGGATATTGCTGTGCCATCGATTGAAAATGAAGCGCTACCGTACGTATCGCATCAAGAGCGAACGTACATGCAAGCCTCCAAGGAACCGGAGGTTGAGCTGATCGATTTGACTGGTACTCCACCCAGGGAGCATCCACACGTTAGACCAGAGATGCACAATGGTTCTTCGTACAGTCAATACTCTCGCAATCCCAGTGGAGGTGGAATTCGCCATGAATATCCACCCAGAATGCCCCAAGAGCAATATAGAGCTCAGCAACGCGATGTCACAGTGCTCCAGCATGACTCTCGCTTCCCTCAGCCTCCTCGTACCTATGAGAACCCGGCACAAGCAAGGCTTGCTCGACAAGGCCTGGGCTCTCAAGTCCAATTCCCTTCGACCGAACAAGTCTTGCATCGTGCCGCGAATCGACGATACGGCTTTGCTGAGCTAGCCCCTCGACGTGCTGAGTACCGGGAGCCTCCCCAGTGCTACCACCCAAATCAGCCTGGCCCTTCACAACGCACCCATACTCTGATTCCGCTTGATACTGGTCGTGGACCGGATGATGTTCAGTACAGATCTCCGCGTGATCCCCCGAGTGCCAGCACGCGTCAGATTGATCACGACTCAGGAGTTGCGTCCATGAGGGTTAATCGATCTGCGCAGCCTCAGCCGTTTCACTAAGCTTTTCCTTGAATTTGCTACTCATGACAGTGGTGCTCTTTCGCAACGCTAGACCTGATCAGCTCAGCAAAAGTCGCAATTGTCACGCCTACAGAAGACCAAATCGATTGTAAGACACCCTTGATGTCGCGATACGAAGACGCTAACAACCATCCTTGCTAACCGAACAGGAAGAGTTCATCAACGCGACTCAAAAAGTAAACCGCTTTTTCAATATGCACTACCGTCTGCATCAACGAACCGACTTTCCGGAAAGAAACAAGACACGTATATTACGCCAGAGCTACAAAGGCTACTATACCACATCGATAGCGCAGCGACAAGCTTTAGGAGGAGGAATCGTAGGGAATATGAGCTCGTCGCAAGTGTAGACTTCCCAAAGACCGCGAAGGAAAAGAACACGTCGAGGGGGTTTAGAACAACAGGTTCATGGCCAAATCATCGGTTGAGCTCATTGTTTACGTATGCTATGGAAGGATCAGCCAGAGTTCGTTCATTCTAGGCTCGCAATGACACATCGTCTCGGCCTCTCAATCAAACTTATGATTCACAAGTGCATGTACTGTACAGCTCTGGCATCTTGAAGACGGCCATGACCATGACCATGACCATGACCTTCAAACTCTAGAACGTGTCTTCATTCCTCAGCCCATATCTGATCATCATGAATGCCTTGCCCACTCGCAAATCGCGGTTGTGACGGAGAAGTTCGGCTTCGCCTGCCAGGCCCACCGGACACCCAAGATCGACGGGTCAATAACAACGCTTGTTAGCGGCTGCGTCATTCAATGCAAGAACCATAAAAAATCGTAGAAAATAAGAGCGCTGGTTTGAAAAAAATAAATCAAAAATGCAAAAGATGCCCTCGATGACAAGGGGCAGAATATTTGTGTTCATTCGCGAATTCAGAGCACATGCTACAGCAAAACAATACGGGAATCCCACTGTCTGCACGCACACCTTTCTTCACTGTGACTTTCCTGTCAATATCGACTGTTTGCTCTCTCGCGAAATATGCTTGGCCAGCAGCTAGTGGCAATCGTGCTTTGAAATCTGCAAAACTGGGCAAATGTGAGCAACGGTGTAAAAGGATGGCGTTCGGTGACCAGTCTAGGAATGAGAATTCAAGCACGCCTTGAGCTGATCAGAAGTGTGTTTCTTCCCAAGCAAAAGTACTGGCTGGAGTTCCAAAAGAAGGATTACCAATCCATTTCTGGGCTCAATTTTGCGATCTGTCTTTTGTGTTTTCTGTCTGTATTCTGGGGGGGGGGTTTTTTTTTCTTCCTTTCCTTTCTTTCTGGAGAGTGTGTTTGTTGGAAAGGCCAACCATGAGCATCTCATCATTGAATACTAACAACGCTGGTGGCGAATTGCTTCACAGGCCGAAAAGTGGCCATCGGAAAGCAAAGACAAGCCAAGAGGCTCCAATTCCTTGCAGGAGTTCTGAACGAGGCAAGCCGATCAAATTTGGAAAAGGAAATCGCACAGCCTCAACTGAGACGACTCGATCCCAAATTTACGTCCGCTCAACGTCTCTTGTCTCTGTATCCGCATTGTAAAACCTCAAAGCAATGCAAATGGGGTGGTCTCGTCACCCAGCTGGCCCATGTCAAGCTTCACAACAACACCTTGCCTTCAGGTTATTGAGGCGATAGTCTTGCAAGTGACGTAATTTCTGCGAATTGGCGACAGTGCGAATGTTCCGAATTATTTGCAATCCATCCCGCGCAAACAATAGACCGAATCTGCGCTGCGATAGGTCAGGCATGCCATTTTGATATCGTAGTATTTAGGCATAAAGTGATTCGCGGCGCTTCCTGTATCTTCCAAAGAGCGATGCGTCCGGGCCCAGCCCCAGATTCGACGTCAGCTCTCTGCAGACAGCAAGTTGTGGAAGAGGAGAACGGTAGGCGGCTACGTCACTCCTGTCCTGGCGTTGCCCTACATACTAAGACCAGTCGCCGTTAGGCTAACAAGAAACGGCACTGTCTGTGCGTCAACTTTGTAGCAACAGCGTCCACCCTCCCCTTTCTTTGCGACTGTTCAGTCCTGAATAGTCTTTGACTCCACCAGGACGTAAAGCAAAGATCAATCAATCAATAAATCAGTCAGTCGATCAATCAATCAATCAATCCCGTTTCTTTGTGCCCACCGGAACTACCTCCAACCCATGTACCATGACTGCCAAGGATAGCCAAGCAAATGCCAACCCCAACGGACTGCCCCAGGTTAGCCTGCCAATTGCCAGCCACATGCCGCGGGAGCACCCGTCTGGCCTCAGCCCCTTGGATCATGGTCGCCGCGAATGCCCGGCCGGACGCTGAAGGTGACAAACGACAAACATCTGCTCCTCGCAGCGCCGTCAGCCACCATCCATGCATGCTCGCCAGCTGCACCGAGGACATCATTGATAGTAGCAAAGGTAGATTCACCGGGCCGGAGACCGGAAATCGACAAACGTGCGTTGAGATGTCGACCTTGACCTCGCTGCCCGGCTGGCGGGTGCTGTCTCTATCCGGAGACTCAAGCTGTTGATACTGCGGTGGCCCATCCTCCATTGGCAGTGTACCGTCGAGTTGCTCTGCTCGAATGCCAAGCATCACCCATCACCATACATCCCGTTCAAATAATTCTTGAGAGAGCAGGCAGAAGCGAGAGCAGACGGCGTGTCTGGGGAAGATCAGCGCAGCGCTGTGGCAGTTCATCGGTTGATTGCAGCGGACACTCTTGGGTTGGACCGCCTCTGCGCAGCTCATCCGCGACAACACACCCACATCTTGCGACTCCGGTTGCCAAGTGGAATGTATCGACTCGGCGAGAGGTGAGCGCTGGCACGTCCGCACGCCAACACCGCCGTGTTGCGTCACTCTTCGCTTCTTCGAACGGGGCAGCAACTGCGGTTGCTTAGTGCGCTGGTATAAAAAGCTCGATGCTGGCTGCTTGACTTCGTCGCATTATCGTTCTCGAGCTGACACACGTTGATTAGTTTCTGTGCATGAACAGAACGGAGTTTGGAATCGTTACTTGTCAACGCGAAGAGCAACGGATGGTATGCGATTGCAAGCGGTGTCGAGACCCGCCCTGTGACCACTGACCAGGAGAGCTCGGCCTCTGGATTGCGACCAGGCAAGGATCCGTCGCACTTTCAAAGCGTCAAGGAATCTGACATGTAGAAGACAAGCGGAGGCGTAGAGTCGCCCGCTGTACCCGTCGCCTTGGCTACGAGTTGTGATGTTTCTGAAAGGGATCTTCACGCGCTAGCGATCACTGCCATCAAGACTGCTCTTTGTTAGTCAGAGGTAAAATCCGTGGAGAAATTTTTTTCGCCTTGCGATGGACAAGCACTTTGCCTAGAAGTCACGAATGGTCAGGATTCGGTGATGAGCTTCAGGATTCGGTAATGAGCTTCAGGATCCGGTGATGAGCCTCAGAATCCTGTATTCATCCATTCAGCCACTGACAGAGCTGACCACAATGTCAATTGCCTCATTTCTAGCGCCGACAGTTTCAGAAGAAAAATGGCTTCCTCTCGGCCAGTAGTCTCGTTCGTCGCGAGTTGGAAAACTTCCGATCGGAGAATTTTCACTTACATTCTGCGCTGTGTTCGGCCGAAAATAGAGAGGAAGGAAGTCGAGCGTTGATCATTCTGTCCCGAGCATGTGCCATCGTCGGAGGCGTATTTAATTTTCGCAGGCTCAACGAGCGATGGCAAGAAAATATCTAGATTTGGTCAAGCGCAATTTTTTGACTTGAACCTTTCTCGATCGCAGAGGCGAATATCTCGCGCACTAATAAGACATCGCCGGAGACTATGTGCTCGGAATTAGCCCTAGATCTAGAGCTCATAGAGTTGCGTATGAACAAGTCCGCAGGCGAAGTGGGAATCGCAAAACGCCGGGTCGAATATCATAATGAAAAGAAGTTAACAGTAGCGGAACTAAATGGAACGGTTTTATAGCAGCCGGACAAGGGGGCCTTTTTCAGCTTAGTGGCTGATTGGAAGGAGGATGAGAAGATGCCCTGCGATAAGGCAGTACGCCAGGATCTTCCAGTGTGCCCTCCGATTGGCCGCATTTTTCTAGCAGCACACCTTTGTCTAAGGAATGGCAGCGGAAAATCTGAACTCAAGAACAACGAGGAGCAACAAGATCATTACACCCTCACGTCAGCGAATGAACCTAACAAATCTCGTTGTGTTATCGTAGGATGTTCGATGATCGAATCGAGTGAAAGATTGCGGTGAGCACTACTGTTGACGGTGGTGGCTGTACGATTGCGGGTGGTGGCTGTACAATGGCGGGTGGAAGGCAGTGGCTTGTAGCACAGACAGGAACCCTGCAGCCATGTGGATATCCATCAACGAGGACATTTGTGGCTTCGCCAAACTTAGACGGCGGTTCTGCCTAGCGGCGGGAATCCTCAGGTCCCAAGCGCCACTTGGTATCGGGGCGTTCGCCCAAGGCCTCAAGATCGAGGAAGTATCTGAGACGATGACTCGACAAGTAACCATGCGAGGGTTCATTCGCGCAAGGGACGGTAAAACTGCTTGTGATTGTGGGCAATCAGATCACAAGTCGAACCTTCGGTTGCAATGCCGCGTTGGATTGGTGCTGAAGGCAAATCGGGTCGGAAATACACGCCCGGCTTGTTCTTCGTAAATCCTATCTTTGCCGTCCACGGCAAGAGCTTGACTGAACGTGATTCGGCACCCTGAAGCGTGTGGGAATAGAATAGGCAGCAGTCGATGACGGCCCAGCTCGATATTGTCGGTCAACATTCTGGTTGTTGGTGTTTCGACGGCGTAGGTCAGAATAGTAAATCTGAGTGATCATGGCTGCAAACATTGGCAGGGATCAAGGGAACAACACGTTGAGCTGTGACAGGGAAGTTCTCTGCGGGACCCGTCTGACTGGAGCCCCTCACGTTATGGAGAAACCTGTCGGTGCGGAATGTCGGTAGCCAAGAATGACTGTCCAGGATTGACAGCGCCTTCGCAGGTTTCAACCAAGTCGACTGGCTGAAAATGATAGGTCTTGGCGAACGCAACTACCCCAATCTGGTAATCAGAGACGAGAAGTGAATTCCAGGTCGGCTATGACCGAGGGCGTAATTGGTAGATGAAAGCTCCGCCTTCAGCATTTGAAGAGCGCCACGGATTTGTGAGCAAAAGTCCGACTTTGGAGATACAGCGCAAACTAGGATAGTGACGACGGATGCTGAGCCGACAACGAACGTTGATCAGACGATGTTCACGATATGTCAGATGGAGGAACCAATCAGCCAGGCATCTTGATGATGACGAGAATCGTTGTTATCGAGCGAGAGACTCGAATTTTCATGGCCAAGCGGAGGACTAAAAATGGTGTGTACCGTGGAGCTCCGTGGTAGATTGAGGCTCCCGGTTGGCCCATGTCGACAGCATTACCTGCAGCAAGCATGGTGAGCTTCAACCCTGGTTCTGGTTACTCGGCCGATCTGAGACCATGTGGGTGCCGAGACCTTGGGACTCCGCGCTGACAGCTATGGAGGGAGCAGTGGAGAATTCGAGACAGGATTGAAAGCGAAAATCTATGACACAAGCCCGTGAGACAAGCCAGGGCTCTCTTTTTGGTATAACGGTAGGCTAGCAGGCGGAAGTTACGCTGTGGCGCTTTTCGAGGGCGGCAGGGCGAAGGAAGGAGGAAGTGCTGGTCAAGGCGGCGATGACATCCCAAGCAATCGGCCGAGACTGGGGAAGAAGCAGACGGCGCCCCTGTCAAGGGTAATGTGTGTGGTTGAGGTACGCAGCAAGGATCTGCTCCTGATGATGTGTAGAATGAGGTTTGTTGGATGCGCAAGCCTCCGGACCGTCTGCGTCGGGTCCCCGCGATGCGCTAGTCTCTATTGGGCCCGAATCCCAGCGAACGACCATTCAAGCACTGCTCCGTCGACTACCACAGCATACTCCTCAGGTCGCGACGTTCAACAACACCCTGGTTGCTACCCCCATGATGAATCCATCAGGCATTGCATGCTGCACCTTCCGACCTGCTGCATTTGCACCCTCGTCCCGGCCGGCGCCCTGCTGCGGTTCCCCCGGCAGAGTACAAAACACACGAGCTCTTAGGATCATCTGCCTTGCCCTAGCCTACCGCTGGCCCTGAGTGCGCGCTCTCCTGGCAGGGAAGACGACTGAAGTTCGCTCACGCCCCTGTTTGAATCATTTTCTGTACCCATCAGACCTGACTACCTGCTCCTGCCGCGCGCTGGGCTGGTGAGAATCTGATGGCACCCGCTTCCCCACTCGATACCTACTAGGCGACGATCCTGTTGCCATCATATTTTCTGGCGTTGCCGGATTTTGCCTTCGACGCGCGGGGTGGAGCATTTGCTCGAAGTGAGATCACTAGCATCCCGGCGCTTACTGCTCCTGGTTCGCTCGCGTTGCTTGCCACGGACCGTCTCCCCAAACTGGTGAAGTGAGACGTTGACCAGACGGGTGCACAAAATAGGACCTGGACCACACGTGTGGTCAGAAGGACTGATGGAGTGATGGTAGGAATGTCCCGCGTAAATTTGGGAGCCCCCGAAAGTCCGGACCGGACCGTGCACTTGGTTTCGATATATCTGCTTGTTTTCTAGCGCACTTCACCACAGCGGGTTTATACCTTGATCTTGCTGTCCTTCCCTCAACACATGAAGGTAGCTTGAGCTTTCAAACTCGCACTGTGTCGCTTGTTTCCCTCCCCTCCAGTTCATAAACCCTTCCCCTGCGAGGCTCGACGCCCGCTGAGGCCCAACGCCTGTCCTCGATTTCCCATCATGGCCGCCCTGACGTTTTTCACGTTGATCGCTGTGGTGGCATTAGGATATCTGATCAGGAAGGCCCTGTACAACCCACAGCCCAAGATACCAAAAGGCTTGAAGTCGCTTCCCGGTCCCAAAGGTATTCCATCTCGCTGAATTTTAAGCATCGGCAGTCGCTCATGACTTCTTGATAGGTTACCCAATCTTAGGTTCAGTACCAGATGTGCCTCAGCAAAACAGTCACATCAAATTCGCCGAGTGGTCAAAGGAGTACGGCCCGATCTACCAGTGTGACCTTGCTGGTAGCAACCACGTTTGGATCTCCTCAGATGACGTCGCCAGGGACCTGCTCTCCAAGAAGGGGGCCATCTACTCGGACCGTCCGCACATTCCCGCTCTGCTTCATGACAATCGGACCAGCGCTGAATATCTTCCATTGATGAGCAAGAACCGTGGGTTACCCCCTGACACGTTTTTATCTCTTTCACTAACGTATGGCAGCCCACTGGACTCGTCAACGCAAGGTAGCAACGCACATCATGCGTGAATCACAGATGAGCCAATTCTATCGCTATCCCGAGCTCGAATCCATTCGTCTTCTCAAGGAACTGATGGACAAGCCGTCCGAGTATAATCATGTTTTGGAATCCTTCGTCTCCCGTGTCACGTGCCGTCTAGCCTGGGGTCACAGCGAGGCTAGTGATGAGCTTAAGCAACGTGCCCGCGAGCTTCTCATCTCTGTCTCTCCCACTGGTCACCTTGGAAACAAGCTCCCGTTCATCATGAGCTTGCCCGACTGGCTCTCGCCCGCCAAAGCTTGGGAGCGGAAGCGTCAACGTACTGAACGCCGCTGGTTCGAGCTCATGCAAACTCAGGTGGAGAAGGACATGGCCGAGAATAGTGCTGCCCCCTCGTGGATGCGCACCCTGAAAGAGACTTGGGACAAGTGGGGGTTCACCTATGAGTTGGAGGCCGCCTTCTGCGTTGGTATGCACGGAATCGCCGGTGCCCTGACTATTGCTGCGCCCATGCAGAGTTTCTGCCTTGCTTTGTGCCACTACCCTCAGTACCTGCCTATTCTCCACGAAGAGTTGGACCGTGTGTGCGGCGACCGTCTTCCTGTTGCCGAGGACAGGCCCAATCTTCCTGTTCTCCGCGCCTTCATTCGCGAGACTCTCCGCTGGCGCCCTCCTGTCCCTACCGGTATTCCTCACTACCTGATCCAGGACGACGAGTACAAGGGCTACCATATTCCCGCTGGTAGCATCATTCATCCGCTTGAGTGGTAAGTTTCTTAAAGTCAATTGCCTCTGCGAGTACGCTAACGATTTTGAAAGGGCCATCGCTCGTGACCCTGAGATTTTCCCTGACCCTGAAGCGTTTAACCCTCTCCGCTGGCTTGAGCCCGAGTATCCTACATACCGTGAGCCGTTGACCGAATTCCCGAACATCACCAACATCACGCAATTCGGTTACGGTCGTCGTTTGTGCCAGGGCCAGGCAGTTGCTGACGAGGACTTGCTCATTGGAATCGGTGCCCTCGCTTGGCTGTTCGACATCAAGAAGACCGGCGCTGAAGTCCCATCAAGCGGAATCTACATGAACAAGGACGCCACGCTTAGCGAAGACGAGCTCTCGACACCCAGCCAGCACGACAGTGTCATGGACTCTGATGACGAGAAGCCCGAGAGCAAGACCAAGCTGGCCCCCGGCCTTCTCCAGGAGAAGCTGGAGGAGCAGCAGCGCTTGCAGAGGGAGCAAATCAAGGCCGAGTCGAAGAAAGTGGATCCGACACTGGATTACAGCCACCTGCTCATCGCCAAACCACTCCCCTTCAAGTTTGACCTGACGGTGCGAAGAGACATGAGCCACCGTGTGCAGTTAGTGGAGAAGTTGTTCCAAGAGAAGAAAGAAGAGGGCGAATTCAATGAGGGCAAGAACTACTGGGGCGACAACTCTGGCAAGTTTGGCTGGGTCAAGGTGTAGGCCTACTTCTCCTTGTCGTCACAGTCTTCACTTTGTTTTGTTTCGGATTCTATCCGGATTGCATTGCGCATCGGAAGTGATTCAGATGGGAGGCTCTCCATCAGCCATACCCCAAATGTACAGGTCAGAGCATGGGCGTTGCCGGTTGCGATGATTTTCTACCGTTGGGATATCCGGGTCTGTTTGTTTGGCTACTACCCCTTGCCTCTCGGAGGAGATTTTCATTAGAACGATTGAACGGTCATCCGTGTTCAGAATATTCTATTCATCACGCTCTTTGATTGTGGGAGATGGCCTAATCCATGTACTTAGTCTGCCCATTGACCTTTCACTCATACGCGGTTTCACAACTCCAAGACCCTTACATCTTGACTCTTTCGCAAGCTTGGGATCCAACCTTTGCCACTATCTCAGGGCAGGTGCCACGAATCTCATTATCGATCTCAGGTATTATTTGCTTTCATATGAGACCAAACTACACAAAACCTTGCGTAGCTTGAAACCCACGCGTGAAATCGAGATTTTCGTCACTTTCACGCAGTCTACGACCTGCCGCCCCATGCACCGACGCCACGATAGTTTTAACGTTCCACAAAGCATACATTCGCCTCTGCAAAGCCTTCACCATGAAAGTAGCCACGAGCTTTTTCTCCATCAAAGGTTATGTCCAAGTCGGAACTCGGAGCGAAGCTGGCTACCATTTTCGAAAAACAAACTCATAGACTTCTTCAGCACCCAAGATCCATCCTAGGCTATTGCTTGGCACCATTATTGATACAGGTAGTGGTGCTTTTTCCGATTCGGCGAATGCTTTTGTTCGCTTGCAACGTTGGCGATTGTGAGCGCTTGTTCTTGTGGTGACTTGACAACGACCAACATTATTCCATTAGTGGACTATCACAGCCACTAAATACTTCCTCCGGAAACGCTTCGACTCCGGTCGGGCCGTGCGCTCCCTTCTAGGACCGTTAATTCCCGACGGATAGCACTGCACTAGCTCCTTCCCGGCGGATAGCACAACACTGACTCCCAAAGGATGCTCGAAGACGGAACGCGCGGCACAACATAACACTTGCTTACTCAGATGCCGTCATGGCATCTTCGTTCATGTTGTGGCGGCACCGCGAGAGCAAGCCTCGCTCAATGTCCTTTTTCCTCCTTTCCGACCTTTCTCTTTTTTCTTTTTTTTTTTCTTGGGTGGCAGGCGTTCTGGGCGTGCCGAAGGATGTTCGGATTGTTATCCCGGAGGTCAGTTTGGCGAAGTCGCAGAAGATCGGCGCGCGCCTCGTGCATGCGGCGCAAGCCACGCAGGGAGGCTTCTGCTGTTTGGTCGCCCGCGATCGCGATTGCGATTGCGATGCAAACGAAAGCCCCATGACAGCAACATGACAAAGTGACTGACTGCATTTGCTGACCGTCAGCCAACTCGCACTGCTCAGCACTCACCCGCTATAAGACAACCGCTGGCCTATAGGCCATGTCAGTGGCCTCTCTTCTCTCCAATGCAGAACACCTTGCATTCATGCATCTCATGAGATGGTTCCACTTCTAGACTCTTGTGCGACCTGAACCGAATATGCCTGGTTCAGCTGTCGGCACGTCATTACGCAAGCGCTCGCTCAGGCTGGCCTCAGACGGGAGCGCGCGCATCCCCACTCCCCACTGCCACGGGCTAGGCAGCCTACCCACACTGCTTGCTCGACGCCCATGCGCCGTGTGCCGGTGCCAGCTCGTCGGTGAGCCATGTGTCACTTAACCATCGGCACCCTCGGTACTAGTTCAGCCTCAGTACCAATCGAACCAGTAATGCGGTGACCTTATTCTCACCGTCAGACTGTCTGGCGAAAAAGCTGGGGCCTCTGGGTAACCAGTGGTGATCGGGTTCGGTTTTCAGGCTCCTGTCTTTGGAACCACGTGTAATTGGAAGGAACAGTTCCAGGGGGCGTTGGGAGCTGAGCATGATGTTGGTGTAAGCCAACTTCATAAAAACCAGTGCTGCCTATATCCAACATGTTGTTGGATCTCAGTGGGACCATCAGCTGAGCATCTTGTAGAGCCTGACGCCATGTTTTAAAGCAACGTAGGCTCGCAGGCAATTTGACTCGGAAGGATTTGTGCTTTTGTTGTCTGTCTATATTTGGAGCACCCCTGAGTGTTTCCGGGGTGGCGACCTTCCATGAATCACTTTGACTTCGTGCCCTCATCTTGCTGCGTGGAACTTCTTGTGTAGCTCAGATTCATCCTCACTGCCTCCATCTTGCTCATCCAATCATCGATACGCTGTCGATCGGGATTTTTCCAAAGCTCCTCTTGCACTGTTAGGCTCTCCCCGAGTCCAACATCTTCGAGAAAGTCCAACGCGCTTCCATCACCTGTCAGCGACGAGCGAGAATCCGAGCCTTGCCCAGTCTTACTCATCCATTCCTCGATTCCTTCGCGTTTGACCCCTTTTATCCATGAAGTTTGTAGAACCAGTGGGTAACCATCGTCGGGATCATCAATGAATCGGGACCTCTGATCTTTTCCTGGTAAAAGGCCTCCACGCTGTCTCCAATTCCACCTGGCTGCCTCGAGTTCTGCATGCGAGTCAATCAGTTCTCGGGTGAGTTGTTGCCCGCGAACTAGAGTTCTTAGGTCGTGCTCTGTTGATGTCGTTGACGGTGCAGGGACTTCGGACACCATATCGCGCCGGTACTTGTGAAACGCTCCTTCTGCGATCTGCGCTTTTGCTTGCTTTACACCCATATCGTAGGCGAGTCTTGACATTTCCGCGTCGTGCGCTTGAGTATCGGCTCCTGGTGGGTAGATGAATCGAAGCGACTTCTCGGATTCGAGGCCAACGATGACACTCTCTTCTTTTTGTGGCTGCAAGTCAAATCTGGTTGCTTCCGAGGGTTCACCAGCGTCAATCAGAGAAGATCTCTCCGAAAAAAATCTCTCGTCTACTCCAGGCAGTAACCCGCATCGAACAAAGACGGCCTCTAAAGCGTTGTCGACGAAGCTCTGGTATCGGGCCTGCCGTTGAGCCGTAGACATGATGTATCGATCCAGACTTGCAATATCATCCAAGTACCCTTGCCGCTGCTCGATCATGCCCGCAAGATCGTCTTGCAGCCCCTCAAAGTCTGCATTCGGGTAATTTTCCGGATTGGACAACACCAGTTCATGCTCCTCAATGTATGCATTGAGGTCTTCAAGCTCTTGCTGCAGCCAGGTTTTCCGTCTTTCCATCTCGAGTTCCAGCTTTTGGACTTTCCTTCTCACAAGCAATGCTTTTCTCATGTTCTCGACGAGGGATTGCGTCATCCCAAGGGCCGCATAATGGTTTTTAGATTCGTCTCCCATCCATATCATCTTGCCTAGTTCGTTTGCCAAGTGCGGCGCGCCGGTACCATCATGTGGCGGCTTGCAAGTCGAATAAGAGAGTGAAAGGTCATTGTCAGGAGTTGTTGACATGTTTAAGAAGCTTTCAGTATCGGCGCGTAGTCTGTAGTCCTTTGAAATGTGGAGCTCTGAAAATCCTCCTGGTGAAAAATGGCGATAAGAGAGGATCGCAACGTCCCCCCTGATGATTTCTGTCTAGCGAGAGATTGGAGGTGATTGTCCTCATTCATCAAGAATGATGAAGGGATATTATTATGGCAACGCAATACCCTCCCAGTGAGTCCCCCGCACAAGTGATGATGCGCCAACAAAGAATTAATTCTGTCCTGAACCTCTGTCTCTCTCAGTCTCTTTTCTTTGCTGGAGGTTACTTTTTCTGAATACTAATCTTTGGCGTTTCGCGCAAATTAGTCAAGCGGCTTTTGCTGGGTCAGCTCTATCATTGAACTTGACCTAGAAAGTCTCGTTCGCTTCTGCCATTGCTGAGCGCACCTGCTTTCAGTCCTGAAAGCTTTCCGCACTTGAGGCTTGGGCAATTCATCAAAAAACCATCCGTGTCTCAGCCCCTGAGTCTGGTCAGCCATCTGAAATCAATCTAGTGAACTTCTCCATTCAATCCGTAAGCCTCACTGTTAGAGACTGTTGCGGCTCAGCAACTCGACAAGACAGTGGTGGAAGTGTGTCACGACTGGCCTTGGTGACTGTCGACTATTGCGGATGTGCTGAGTCGTGAGCGAAGTGGCGAAGACGTAACGATTTGAAAGGGGAGCTAATGCAAGATTCCCATGACGATGCGCAGGGTTCAGAGTCTCCAGGATGAAATGCCGCTTGCCTTTGGCAAGTGCCGTGGGTCGTCGTGCCAGCGGCGGGGAAGTTCAAAGGTAGCTTGCGTGATTTTGCAATCAAGGGAAGAATAGCGCAAAAATTGACGCTGGATGTCAGATTAAGTAGTATTACATAGGACTGACCATTTCGATTCTTTAGATGGCATCCATCCGACTGCATGTGCGACCTACACCCTCAAGTATTTGCTCAGCAACATCTATCCTGCTCTTGGATATCTTTCCTTTGAATCGATACTGCATATCGATGTCGTCCGTATATTGGAATATGATCTAAGAATCAAATCTACTCAGCGTAAGGTTCATGTCTCAGGCCCCACAATTCAATCTACCGCCCCTAAGGCCGGACTTGGCGAATCAACTCCGGCCGAGCTTTCATGGAGGGGCTTCCTATCATGGTTATATTCTCCAACGTTTCAATGAATCGGTCATTATAACGACGGCTTGGCTCATTGTGGCCCAGTTCACGGTGGCCAGTTCCCTAGTGAACAGTTCCCTGGTGGACAGTTTCGTGGTGGAAAGTTCCCTGGTAGCCAGAATCCTGGTGGGCCGGCTCCCTCTCCAGGATCATACAATGGTGCGCCTTCAGGCGGCGTGTTCAATGACTGTCAGAATCCCCCTGACCCGGCTTTCGCTCAAACAGAACCTCATTTGAGTCAAGGCAACCCCCTTTATAATGGCGACCAGAATCTCTCCGTACCAGCTTCCTGTCAGTCGGGTTATCACACGAGCTCTCATCGACAGAGCTGGCAGCAGCGAGGCCAAAATCCACCGAAGCCCCCTGTCACCCCTCTGAACCCAGATGAAACCCACCTCCACTCCTCTCAATCGAACCCACCTCGATATAACCCCATCATACAGCCTTCCAATCAACAGATCAGGAAATCGGCGAGACTTCAAGATCAAGCGCATGCGGTAAATCAACCGAGAGCAGTAAGGCCAGTGAAATCAGCAAAGCCAGTGAGATTAGCAGCTCAAGCAGAAGCTAAAGCTCCATAGAAAGCAGTCAAGCGCGGAGCTGATCATGCAGATGTCAATCAGGATCCTGATGGCTCGCCACCGAAAAAGTCAAAGTCGCGGCACCCGTCCGACAACAACAACAACAACAACAACGCACCCAAGCCGCTTAGCTGAGCCGACGCGGCTAAGCCAGCCAGCGGAGAGAAGAGCTTCAACATCGGCGCGACCAAGACCGAGGTGGGAGCGTCCAGTGATTTCGCATCTCATGTCAAATCTGGAGACCAAGTAAAAATCAGCATTGGGGACATTGTCTGGGAGCCTCCTATCGTGACATACCGGGATGAGAAGCAAGGTCCCCGATCTCCGAAGTAAGTTCCTGAAGACACAGACCACCTTTATCAAGAAACTCGAGACGGCTCGGGACGCAAGTGGTCGGAAAACATTAACGTCAAACATAGGTTTCACATCGTCTTGAGGGTTCATAAACACCATCTCATCACTGTTCCTTTGTTCACCTTCAAAAAGGCAGGTCTGTCAGGGAGGAAAGTTAGTAGCGAGTTCATGATGGTCGCTCGAACAGATCATCCGGAGCTAACTACAAGTCAAAACCTGACACCCTTCAAAGTTCTCAGAGTTGCAGAGATCCACCCGCATTTCCAGGGTGAATTCCTTGAGCCGCCGAACGGTGTGTCATATGCCCACTTCCCCGGGTCTCTCTGCCTCGAGTATGATTGGAAAACTCGAGGAGAAGGGTTCTGCTTTTGAACAACTTTGCGAACCAATTTGTCAAAAAAATCGACGGTACGGAGTCTCGTCCCAGACAGTACGTGAAGTACCTCGCGACGCCCCACCAGGCGCCAAGGTAAGCCGACGTGAATATGTTGGCGCGGGACGTCAGAAAGATGAGAAAAAGTCACTTCTAGTCAACTCACCAATATCAATTCGTAACGTTCTCCTCCTAAATTGCTCTCTTTGTGACCTTGAAGAAGTTAAGAGTATTACAGTGGCCAGGTTGACTCTTCAATCCCAAATATACGCAAGGGCGTCGTGGGGTCGTAAGGTGGATTGAAAGAAACATCCACACGTCGACAACACTAGGGAGAAAAAGCAAAGTATCGTTATGCACTCGTCATGTCCCTATATATATGTCCTGCAGTGTCACAACAGCCAAAAAAAGATGCGATAGACCCGGGTATCCAGCTCAACAGTAGCTCAAAGAATTTTCTACACAAGCACTCTTCGAAGTGCTTCGGTCCCGCCCAATATCCTGCGGCCCGTGACCGCATCCCTGCCCTTACCATCCTCCCACTTGCCCTCTCTACTTCCTTCTTCTTCAGCCCATCCTGGGCCGGCGCCGTCGTCCACCTCTGTGCCGTCGTCGCCCACGAACAGCCGGTTGCCCTCCATGAAAGCGGCCTGCCGCTCATGTGCGCCGTCAACCCAGCGGTGGATGCAGACGTAGCAGTAGACGAAGCCAGAGGGGCTTGCAGTGGGGTTTTCTACCGGAGAGAGGCAGATGGGGCAGAGTGAGGTGTTGGTGGGGGCCGGCACGGTGAGAATGGGGAGGTAGGTTGTTGCGCTAATGGGTGGAGAAGGCGTGGCCGACTTGTCCTTGAGGGAGGATTTGGTGGGCGACGCTTTCTTTGATGGTGATTGTTGCTGCGGCTCTTTTGACTTTGGCTTCGGTATTCCAGTGATGATCGGTGGTGGGAGTTCCAGCTCTGCCGTCGTCTGTCGCGACAGCTGCCTGGCGAAGTCAGACGCGTGCCACCACTCGAGAAACTTGAGAGCGAAGATTGAGGTCGGAAGGAGGATCCGCATTGAGCTGAGTGCGCGGTTTGACACGGTTTGCGCGAGTACTCGGGGTTGGAAAATGCTGTTCTGCTGCCCAGGCCGTCCTGCCCTCGACGGCACGGATTTTGGCTGCGTCGCGAGCTCGATTGCCCGGTGATCAGCGGCATTCAGTCGCCGTATGCGTGTCCCAATAAGCCACAAAAAGGGGCTGTGGTATTTTGACCCGTCGAAAAGGTACGCCAGATTCCAGGCCAGCAGCGCAAAATGGTAGGCGGCGCTAACACTGGGGTAAACCTTCCGCAAGAACCACTTGTAGTAGAACATTGTCTGCTCCTTGAAGCTTGCCCCAGGCTGTAATATTTCCTGGCTTTGCGTGAACGTTGGTCCGCCCTGAAGCACATTCGTGTGTGCTGCGTGAATGTCCCAACCCTCATCCAGCTTCCTCTTAAGCCACGGCAGACCAACCATGACGGCTAGGTTTCGCCAGACATCCGAGTCGCGAAGCTTCAAGGTCTCGCGTACGGCATCAGCAGCTCCAATTTGCGCGCGCGGGACCTCTCCGCCCTTGACTCGCAACACGCGTTCGCGTTTGAGGCCATAGAAGTTCTCCGTGAAACCGCCGCCATATGTGCGCAAGAAGTGACGCTCGACCAGGAGAGAAATGAGTGCGTAGACTTCATCGAATGAATTGAGAATTGGGAGAAGGTATCGAGGATGTCGATGAGTCGCGACCGCAAGCAGGTAGCGCAGAGATGGGGGGAGAAGTGCCGCAAGCTGTTGCTCAGATAGGAGCTCTAGAGATTGCCGTTAGCAACGCCGAATGAGGCCTGAAGAACGACCGTACCGAACAGCGACGGCTTCAGTTCATCGAAGCCATCCTGGGCGCTTGACTGATACTCCATGGCAGCTGCTGCTCATAGCTGCTGAGATGTGCGACAGAAACAGTTGTGGCGACAGCCACAATGCTCGGATGCTGGGTTGCGAAAGCCGAGGCTGACCCAGTCATTCAGCAAATGACGTGTGACAACAGGACCAAAAAGTCATGGCCGCAACAACTTACAAAAGCTCCGCCAGGTCAGCGTCAGACAGGGCCGTTGCCAGTGTTGGAGGATTTCTCTATGCGTAACATTGCTCTATAATCTTATTCAACGGTCCTCAAATCAACTTTCAAAACTTATTCAAATCACCCCCAGATCATCACATTCATCCCTGCCACACAACTGTGACTCGCGGTCTTGCAAACGAACATGACAATGATCATTTCATCATGATATTGGAATGGACTTCCACGTCGCGAGTCAAATGGTTATTCTTCAATTTTTTTCAGTTTTTACCCTTGTGAGCCCATACCACATTGCCGCCCTCCCAAATACTCCATTCCCCAACACAGCATCGCCAACTTAGTCAATCCTGATGGCAAGCTTGCCAAAGTGCTTCTGCGCCCACATGTACTCGTACGCCTCCTTGGTCTGCTCAAAAGTGAAGACCTTCTCGTCGATAATGGGATGAATATCGTTCGCTTCGATGGCACGGTTCATATCCTCAAACTGATGGCGGCTGCCGACCAGCAGGCCGCGGACGGTGGCGACGCTGCTCAGGATTTCCAAGAAGCCGGGCTGTTTGTCGCCGGGGCCGGCGAGGAAGCCGATGATGCTAATGAGGGCATCAATTCGGGCGGCCTTGAGGGACTGCTCTGCGGTGAGTGGGCCACCAACTTCGATGACGTGGTCCACACCGCGGCCGCCGGTCAGCTTCTTTGCAGTTTCTCCCCAGTTAGCGTCCTCCTTGTAGTTGATGATGTGGTCGGCTCCGAGGGCCTTAAGCTTATCGGCCTTGGCCTTGGAAGAGGTGGTTGCAATGACCTTGGCACCAGCTGCCTTTGCGAACTACGTGAAGCAGTCAGTATGGAAGCATGAGGAAACTCCGGAAAATGAGGACTAGCCTGAACAGCAAACATCGAAACACCCCCAGTTCCCTGAGTAATGACCCAGTCACCAGCCTTGAGCTGCCTGCTCTCGACGCCATAGAGGGCATTCCATGCCGTCAAGGCGGCACAAGGCAGCGTTGCAGCTTCAAGGTAGCTCAGGTTCGAGGGGATAAGAACGAGACCTTCCTGGTCAAAGGCACCGTACTGGCGGAGGGTGCCGTCAATGACACCACCGAGACCGCTCTGGATGGTTCTGTTGTCCAGAGATCCGGCAATGTGCTGCTGGTTGAAGAGCGTTGCGACCTTGTCGCCGACCTTGAAGCGGTCGACGCTGGGACCAACAGCAACAACCTCGCCGGCACCGTCAGAGGCAGGGACTACGCCGCTCCTCTGGGCAAAGGGGTACATGCCCTGCAAAAAATTTAGAAACAGGAGCCATTATTTTCTCTGCCAACAGGGTTTTTCTGGGCCTCGAAGAAATCGCTTACCTTTGGGATTATGAGGTCGCGGTAATTGAGGGATGCGGCGTGGACTTTGTGCCGAAAGTCAGTCATGTGTTTGAGCAGGATTGGGGGGAGTTCGCAGATTCACGCTTGATCAAGACATCCTTGTCACCAAGCTTGGGGACAGGAGCATTTTCATTGTACTCTAAAGCGTTAAAGTCCTTGGGGCCGTTGAGGTTGACCCTGTATTCCTTCTGCGTAGCGGGGATAGACATTTTGATGCAGGCCTGAAATTCAAGCGCGTTGGTGGCAATTGAGGGTGCGGTTGCAGAAAGAAGATGAGAGCCACTTTAGAGTTATGAAGATGAGATGTGATCCTCATTGGAAATTAAGGAGTGAAGATTTCTCAACTGGTGGTAGCTGTTGTGAGGGGTGTGACGTAACATCCCGCGGGGTCGAAGGTCAAAGGCGGGACCAGCGTATGCGCCGTGTCAATCTTTGGACATCCACGTTACGCACCATGACAAGGATCCTAGCTCTGTCTTTTCGCGGGAAGAGTTGAAATAAAACACATGAATAGCCAGTGACAGCCGCTGCACCAGATCTGTGATAATTCTAAATGGACTTTTAGTACAACTTAGTATCAACCAACAAAAAAAGACCAAGTCGATCGATTCGTCCACAGATCCACCATCGTCAGCCTTAATAGAACACCAGAGCAGTGACGACAATACCCATATGGAGAATACCACCATTCCAACTCAACGCGTTAATAAGCTATGAAAACAGCCACTCAGACAAACAGCCATCGCTGACTCTAAGAAAACATCAACAACATCAGAATGACTGCGGCAGTCTATCCACGACAGCTGACAAAGCCAATCGGGCCGCGGGAGGAGTACCATTTTGGATCCATCAAGGTACGTGCGAGATGCACGCGGAACGTCATGCGTGAGAATCATAGCGGACAACGGCTTTGCCAGCGCTTGATCTGTTTGTGGCCCCAGGGGTAGATATGGTAAGCAGCTTATTTTGAAGTCGTTGGTTCACTAATCTGTAAAAGTAAGCGCCTTTACACGCCTGACAAATCAGGTTGGAGAATAACTATAACTTGCAGGTGGGAATTGGGACCGATTAAAAAGGGATGGGGGTTCTTTTCATAGCGGCCAATACTTCGATAATGTCATTTCTCATGATCATTAAACGAAGAAATTAAACTTAAATAGAGACTGTCATCTACTCGGTATATACTCAATCAAGGCTCACTGACAGAGCTGTGTCTAACCCGTCGCAGACCTTTATTGCCGTTGGTGTCCAAGGAAAAAAATGCAGATAGATGTGTAGGTGGGTATGACGGAGATGCTCTCCGATGTTGAGTCAGGAAGGGAGAGCAAAGGATTGAGGGAGGGCATGGCTGATCTTAACGAATCCAGAGGCAGCCGCCCGCCATAGGCGTCGTCCGTGTCTGCATGTGTTCCAAAGAAGCCAAGGCCCCAAATAAGTTCGCCCACGCTCGTCTTTGTCCTTGATCTAGGCTTCGTCGTCCTCTTCCTCGAGACCAACGTCCTCCGCAACCATGAGAGACCCAACTCGTCCATGACTTACCACCCGAAAACTCCCGAACTACTACGATCTGGAAAACATGGCAGCTAACACTGCAGCGCCAATGATGCCGCCATTTTTTGCCTCGCCCAGAACCACTCTTTTCCTGTCATTCGGGGGCGAGCCTCGAGTCACAAGCTGATCAATCCAACGCTGACAGGTCTCGAGGTAGCCCGGGTACTGCAAGATCAGGCCACCGGTGCAAGCGACCAGGAGATCTTCCTGTAGGTTTGTGGATTGTGCAGTAGCTGCTTTTGCAGCCGAACTCGATGTTGCAGACGCAGCGACGTCTGATAAGCGGTTCTCCTCGCTTATGTCTGAACCCATATCTGCCAACGGCGCATCGATATTCAGCTCACCCACTCGCGCGAGCAGGCCGACAATCATGGCGGCAACCAGGGCTGTTGAGCGACTGAGCACGGCAGAACCAATGGCTTGCAGCGCATAGACCCGCTCCTTAGACCAGACGAACTCACTGCCCGGGGGCGCGGGAAACAGGGCATCTAGACTTGCGCATACCTCGTCAAAGGATTTCTGTGCCGCCACGTCGGCCAGGAGCTTGGTTGAGATGGCGTTGCGCTGGGCGAGAGCTGGCGGTAAGCTGGTGGTACTGTGGTTTTGAGTCACCTCCTCTTTGGACAGCACGTCGACGAGCACGAGTCGCACCAGTTCGCCGAGATACCGACCAGACGTCATGTACTCGATCGGCTGAAAGCCCGGGGCTTCCGTGTTGCGGTCCAGCTCGGCATCCCATGGTGTCGAGTACGGCATGGCGGGACGTTCCGTGCCGCGAATAGACCACTCAGTGTTGACTACGATTTTGGTTGATGACGAGGAGGATGCGGAGGCGTCCAGGGACGGCTCGAGAAATGCGGTTTTCGACGCGCCTAAGTCGCTTAGGGGCATGGGGATCGTGGCGTTGGTACCGGTGCCGACAACGAGGCCCATGGCTACGCGACTTCGTGACGAGGCTTTTACTGAGTAGGCGAGGGAGACGTATGTTGAGACGGTGTCATTTGTAATGGCCGCTATGCGTATTTTCGGAAGCAACCTGTGCGGTTGGCCGTTTGATGGATTTGGAGCTCGACTGTTGAGCACTCCAGGATTACAATATCTTGCATACCCTGCCAGTAGCATTTGCCCAAGATTTAGGTCAGATGTAATGGCGAAGCCTTTACCCATAGGCATCAAAGTTGCTTCTGAGATGGAGGTCTGCCTGTTGACGCATCAGTGACAGCTCACACGACGAGCGGGTCAAAAGCCAAAGACATAGACGACACAGAAGATATCTAACGCAGCTGTACAGACAGATGGCAACTTACATCATGGGGAAGCTAAAGGTGATGCCGATGGGAATCTCGTCACCAAATTCGTCGGGATGTATACTGGTATCTTGGCCGTACAGAGCATCGTAGAGAACGCTGGCAATACAATCCCCAATCCAGGCAAATAGGTCCTCGGCCTTGTCCGTCTTCATGTGCTCTTCAATGGGCCACGCCCGTTCGGAATGCCTCCGAATCTTTGGCGCATCGTCGTCACCATGGCTCGAGGGCGCGAACGCGGGGACGCTGGCCCCCACGTTGTCACCCCCCAGCAGCTCTACAAATGCGACGCGTAGGTTTGTCCCGCCCACGTCGAGGGCGAGGAATTTGCCCACTTCGCGGCCGGTTGGTAGGGCCGTCACGGGGGTCGACAGGAAGTGCTCATGCGACTTCTCGGCAAGGTCCTTGAACGTCTCGGCAAAGCCGCGCGCCAGGTCCAGCAACACGGCGTCATTAAGGCAGCGCGTCAGTGGCTGCAGCGTGTGCTCGTGCAATGCACCGCTGCCATTGTGCTGATAGAGTAGAGACGGAGCCGCAGCCATGGGTACTGGTGCAAACAATGCAGGAACAGAAACCGTGACGATTTGGAGAAATTGGAATCGAGAGAGCAGCGGCTGTAGCAGCAAGCAGCTCACTCAAGACGATAAACCCAGCTAAACGGAAAACACGACTTTGGCCATGATCAGCGGGTGAACAGTTTCAGCTTGCAGCATTTTGTGCAGCCAGGCGGTTTTAAAGAGGCGGCCAGCGGAGGATTCCCGTGCAGTACATGGCTGCGTCCATGTGTTCCTCGACCAAGCACAGCTGCGTTGCAACCAGCGTGTGGAGAGAGCCGGGCGACGCGTCGAGACCGCATAGCGCTAGCTCTCTGTGCTGGCACTTTGTCCTGGCCAGCGACGCATCTGATTATATGAGCAAATGCCGGCCACTACATATGGGCGCATATCCTCCGGCTTAAGCTTCGACCCTCGAGCTTGTGCTCGCGACCTCATTTCATCATTTCAGCAATCCTCCTCTCCGCCTGCGAGCACAGGCTGATCATGGAAGAAAAAAAGCGTCTCTCGGACGACTTTATACAGTCTCAAGGCCCTCCCATCGTCGCCTACACCCGCCCGCAACGCTCCCGATGGCTAGTGTTTATTCGTGCCGCTCTCTTGGCAGCCCTGACATTTGTGGTTCTATTTGGGAAGCCGTTTCCTGGACAGACGCGGCCCCTTATCAACCTCCGACACAGGTGCGAGAGACATGAGAGCAGCATCGACACCACTCACAGCAATGTGGCAAAGGAAGGTGGCTACCATGTGCTTGACAAAAAGGTGCCGCTCGAGGCGCACATCATGTCCGTTCTTTCAATCACGCCAGTGCCGCAGAGACCGCAGGCTAACACGTCCTCTCCAGGTCCAAGTGCCCCGACGCGCGCGACTGTCTCCGCGATCTGGTTCTGCCTGTCATGGCAGAGCTGAGTCCACGCATCAGCTTCACGCTCTCGTACATTGGCACCCCGACCGACCACGACGACGGCGTCGAGTGCATGCACGGGCAGACTGAGTGCCTGGGTAACATGCTCGAGTTGTGTGCTGCAGACCTCTACCCGGATCCCAAGCTCTACCTTGGCTTTACCATGTGTTTGACGCGCAATTACTCCGATATTCCACAGCGCGAGCTCGTCAGTGATTGTGCTCTTGAGCACGGCCTCGACTTCAATAAGCTCAACGATTGCTTGAGTAGGGATGATGGTGGATATGCTGTAGACTTGCTCCAGGCGAGCTTCGAGCGCAGCTCCAAGGCGGACGTCACTAAAAGTTGCACGGTAAGTTGGAAGCTTCGCTGCTGCTTGGCAGGTACTGACTGGGTCCAGATCCGCTTGAACAATAAGATCCGCTGCATCCGCGACGGTGGTGAATGGAAAGATTGCCCAGACGGCTCAGACAAAGAGTCGCTCGTCCATGACATCAACGCGTTGTACGAGCAGCTCAACAGCGAATCGATTGATGGCTTTTAATTGCTCGAGGAAGGCTGAGCCGAGTGTTTGCAATTGCCTATCTTCCCCGGGAAAACTAGGGAGTCAGTGTTTCCACGCGTGGTGTATCACTTACTATCATGATTTAATGATGGGGATGGAGAGAAAAAATGAGGATGCAGAAATCGCATGTTTTCAAGCTGTACAGGTGGTGGTCAATGAGCAAAAATCTGAATGGTCTATTCACAATCGACCTCTATGCCAAACCAAGACTCCCAAATGGTCTTGCGCGTCTTGACGCACGCGTCACTGGAACTCTCCAAACTCGCCGTCATCAAACCCCAGCTCTTGGGCGCTGGGCTGCTTCATGAGAGTCTCTTTCGGAGATTCCGCACTAAGCTGCAGATTCCTGCTTCTCCTCCGCTCCGCCTTGACGTCTGAAGTCCTGGGCGGTGGGGGCAACAGGGGCATTGCGCCGCCATTTCCGTTCCCACCAGCCGGCGGCGGTGGCCTGATGCTGAATAGAGCAGCTTGGGCATCTCTTTGCTCCTCACCAGCACCCTCTCCAGGGCTGCCTGGCTTCCTTCGACCCCTGCGCCCAATGTTGACCGTGATCGTCTCGCCCTCTTTCAGGCTAAAGTCGCGCTTCTCCTGCTGCTCCTTTTCAGCCTTGGCTGCGGCGGCTCCTCTCTTGTCTTGCGTGGAGCCTGAGGCTTGGTCGAGGCCCAGTACTTTTCGCGCGTCCTGCAGCGCGATGTTGAAGTCCATGGCATCGCTGCGCTCCTCAAAGCCAACGCCCAACGTAGCCTTGCGCCCGTCACCCACAACGCGCACTGCAAAGAAGCGGCTGCTGTCGAGCGTGGGCTCTACCACAGCCGAAGTTGTGTACGGCGCGCCGGCAAACAGCTGCCCCGTCGCGGGATCCTCGAGCAAAATGTCCACCTTGACGTCCTCCTCGCGGTCGTCGTCGCCCGCTCCTCCTGCCCCCGCCCCCGGATTCGATGCGCGCGGCTTCGGCACGGCCGTCTCGAGCACGCGCAGCCGTGCCGTGAATATCAGCCGCTCGTTCTTAGGGCCAATCCACGTCGACGCGTTGTAACCCTTTGTTGACGTTGCGGGCGGGATCTGGTAGACGTGGACTTGGCGCGCAATGTACAGGACGCGCTGGATTGCGTCGGGAGGCAAGGGCTTGCCGGTCGTAGGGTCGATGGTCTCCATGATCGGTAACAGGCTGCTTGGTTTGGTGGGCAGGCGATGAGGCGTGTAGCTTGCAATGGCGAACAAGGGGGTGATGGGGTGGGAATATTAGAGCAGGTCGGCGGCTCGAAGGCGGGTGCTGGGCACGCCAATGGTTTATATGCGAGCTTGTGTTGGTGGTTGCGTCGTGTCCTCTCGTGAGCGAAAGCCGGAGCGGAAGAGGGGTGCGACGCGGCGGTTGGACGCAGTCAGTCAGTGGACGAGTTGAAGAAGTGGAAGTCATCGAGCAGTCGTCATTTTAAGTCCGGCTAGCTCCCGGCGGGGCAAGTGCGGGCGGGACGCTACACCATTGAGCTCTCTCCCGCGAACGCCTCCAGACCCTTCTGCTTTGTCGTATCATGGCCGTCCGAAACAATACGAGCTATCGAATGAACTGCCGTTGCTGCGACCGGCGGAGTAGGAAGCGTGGTGGCTTCGGTGGGCTTGCGGTCCTTCTGACCGTCTGATGCGCTGGCAGCGCAGCGCCCCGAGATCTGCGGCGAATGCGCCTTACAATTGGGGCAGACCCTTCAGGACCACCAGGTGCATTCCTTGTTGCCAGGGGATCCTTACTGCTTGGTGTATAACCCTTTGTATTCCTCTATCATGTCTAGAGCACTCTAGGTTCAGTCATGTACTACCGCCCCTTCTTTCCCCCTCTCTATACATGCACTGCTGGTTCCATTGGAGCCCAATGTCTATTTGGCACTACCGTTGGTGCTGCCGTTCACACCAGCCTCGCCACTCTTGAAGGCCTGGTAGCCCTCGGTTGCGGCCTCGTTCACGGACTTTTGGCCCTCGCTAGTATTGTTAGGCGCGTTGATGCCTGGAACATATCATGAGGGGTACTTACACAATCTGCCTGCAAACAGCATGGATGTCCTTCCAGCTCTCGAAGACGGTGAAGGGAATGTCTTCACGGACACAGAAATTGATGAGGTCGTGGCCCTTCTTGGCGAAGAGGAGGTCCGTCTCACGCGCAGCAGACAGATCTGAGACACCGTCACCAGCGTAGAACATGGTAGGCCTCTGGTTAGGAGGCAACTGGGCGTAGGGTCGAAGCGTCAAGGACTTGTCGTGTCCAAAGCCACTGTTACGCGTGAGACATTATGCATTTAGAGCCTCGAGTCAGATCTACACCCACCTGTCATCATGGAAGACGAGTTCCCAACCCCCTTCGTCGTTGATGGTCTTGCCAGGACGGGCCTGGACGTTGTTGGCTACCACTTGGATCTTCTCAGACTCGGGGCCAACAAGCTTTGACAGAAGGGCCTTAATGATGGGCTCCATTCCGGAAGACAGGACGACAACGGGAATGTTGTTCTCCAGAGACCACTTGAAAAAGTCGTTGAAGCCAGGGTCTAGCTTGATGTTTTGCAACAGGTACTCGATGCACTCGTTATAAGGCTTCTTGACGCTGTCCATCATCTCCTTGAAGGACTCTCTGTACCAAATATCAGGCCAAGTTCTTTCGGAGCCATGGATTTCGTGTCGCAATTACCTGAAAGTCTTGCGGCCTTCCAGAGTGTCCATGTTGCCCTTACGCCTCAGGTCATAGCCGAAGCCAATGGTGTCAGTCTTGAGAAGAAAAGAATTAATATTCAATCCTTACTCGCGGCACAACTACGCACCATGAAATCATTGCTTGAAATGGATTAGTACGAGTTGTGTAGATAAAGATTGCATGTCAGCCTTGAACGCACCTGTCAGACTCTGTGATTGTGCCGTCATAATCGGTAAAGAAGATGAACTTGGGGTTCGTCTTCATAGCAGGAAGATCGGGAGAAGACATGGCGAACGTCTATATAGGTTCTGTTCAAAACGACGGCAAATGTAGAAAGTCTACAATTTAGACGATAAGACAGAAGAACAAGCGCGGCACAAGACAGATTCCTGCCAAGTTAAACAGGGACCGGAAGGAGATGTCGACGAGTGAGGGGGGAGAGGTGGTGAGAGAGGCGCAAAGGATTAAGGCATACGCTCGGCCAGTAGCCCTGGGCCGATGTTAACGTGGGGCCCAATTATGTCATGGCCAGAAAGCGCCGGCGTCTTGGAGGAAAAAACGGTCGTAAATATTCCGAGCTGCCTCAGGCCACAGCATAGCTTTCCTTATCTGATGGCGGGCGCGGATCGTTGCTTGGAGCTCCGTCCCGCCGCCATTTCGCAAACACAACTCCTCCACCTCCCGAACTTCTTACCGCCGCGTGGATGAAGACATGCGACCGGTTTTCCAATATGCCGCTCGCACGCTCTCCGACTCTGCAGCCTTGACCTTTTGCGCTGCCCGCCCCAGCGCCTTCGCTTCAATTTCTCGAAACTCGAAACCATGTTTTCAATGCCAACCCCGCGCTTTCACCTGTTCTTCCAAAACAAACAGACGTTCAATCGTGTCACAACAAATTAGAAAACTATCTTCGAGGCCCAAAGCACTGCAGGAAAAGAAAATCTCATCAGAGTCTGGACTTGAGCCTCGGAAGGACCCATCTGTGGAGCTGCGAGCAGAGACCACTGAATCTATGCCCCCAGATGCAACTAGAACCCCTCGACCGCCAACAGAGGCGAGCTCAAGAGCCCTGCCGATTCCAGAGCCCGATCATGTTCAAAAAGTGCCAGACGAGCAACTACCCTCGCATCGGCAAGGGCTACGATGGGAAATATACAAGAGGCTGTCAGCATGGATGGATGAGATGCTCCCCAAGCTTATTCTTGTTGGGCAAAAGGTCAATAGCTTTACTGGGACAGACTACTCTGGCATTGAAGCATTGAGGCGTGAGATCCAGCAACAAGGTTAGCTTGTGTGAACAAAACAAGAGTAATGGCAAGGGGCTGACTCCCCTTTAGAGCGTCTTGTCAAAGCACGCCGTGCTCAGGTTGACACGGCCAAAAGTGAACTGGAGGCTGCCCTGGCTCAGCAAACAGCATCCCAAAAAGAAGTCGTCGGACTTTTAGAACGGAAACACTCATGGTCAGCTAGCGACCTGGAACGATACATGGCACTCATCCGGTCCGAACATCTGAACGAACAAGCAGTCCGCAACGCAAAAGAAGCCGTGCAATCTGCAGACCGCGCTCTGGAAGAAGCTCGCGCACATCTTGAGAAGCGTGAGCGCGCTCAATACCACGAGGAGCAGATTTGGAGCGACACCATTCGCCGTAACAGCACTTGGGTTACTTTCGGCTTGATGGGTGTCAATATCCTGCTGCTCCTCAGCCAGCTCATAGTCATCGAGCCGTGGCGCAGGAGAAGACTCGTCCGGGAGATAAAAAATGCTTTGGATGAAAGGACCATGACGACGGCAGTCCCAGTTGCGTCAACATCGACTTCGGCCATAGCAGCAGAGCTTACGCCCGGCGAACAGACTTTTGACGCGGCTGCCTCGAGACCGGTAAAAGACGTGATAGAAGAAGATATTGACACTGTCGTGGAGCCTGCTGGGGTCAAGATAGAGGACGCTGGACCAAAGCTCTCGACATCGACTCCAGACCCAGAACGTGGTACATTCACAGTTTCAGTAGACCCGTCTGGACTTGAGACCACGGTATCGATCCCTGAAGTTTCTACTTCTTCACCTTCGTCTTTTACTCGTAGACATGCCTCTCCGGAGACTTTGCCTGAGAGGGTAGGGGGCTTTCTCAAGGACTGCAAGCAACAGATTCACGAACTTTTCAGTGACAGTATGGTCTCTGTTCGCAAGCTCGACTTGACGACTGTTGCTCTTCAGGGTGCCGCGGCCGGTGCGGTGCTGACAGGAGCGATCGTCATGGCTGTCCTCAACCTTGGTGGAAATTGAAGGATTCCCCAAAGAGTTTTGAGGAGAACAGTAGATGAGAACCGAAAGAAATGTGGGTATGCGTACATTTTAAAAGAGTTCAAATGAACTCCGGCGGACAAATTCCAATCTTTCGAACTTTGCCTGGACGTGCCAATGAAGCAGTCAGTGTGCAAATCTCTGCATTGCTTTTGTGTCGCTTTTTCGCATCTGACCTTTGAGCCGTGGTCTTGCAAATGCGCTAGGCTAAGCACCATCGGTCTGAATAAGAGTCATGCTAAGTGACGACGCAGGAAATCAGTCCCAATTGCCGTCCCACAACGATTTCCACGACGTCACGTTGTTGCTGCCAAAGTCAGACCCTTGAGTGGTACAAGACCCATTTGCATGGATCCTCATTGAAGCGGTGACCTTCCCCGCAGCCAATCTACTGCAAATCAGGAAGGCGACAAGATACAAGATCGTTCCCGTTCCTCCAACAACCAAACGCGGCCCGCAGCCTTTCCCGCAGACCTTCTCCCGCCGCATGCCTATTTAGATCTCTCCAAGGATTTCGCTCAGTCTCAGGTACGGTCCCTCCCTGGTCTTCACCTCTCGCCGTCACTTTTTGATGGTGAAAGCAACGTCACTCCTGCTCCTTCCGCCACTCATGGATAGCTCTCGCTACTAATCATTTTGAATCCACATCGAATTGTGTGCCAGCAAAGAGTCTTTGTGTTCCAGTTGGATTTCACTTTCGCTGAAGTTTCCTTCTTTGGCACGGATGTTTTGAAGCCAATTTTCGGCCGCCTACTAAGCATGATATCTTCTCTGTTGCTGCTATCAGTTTTTAGCAACGCCGCCATTGCGCAAGACGTCAGCTTCGATGTTTTGGACTTCATCGACCCGCTCATCGGATCCAACAATGGCGGCAACGTATTTTGTGGCGCAACTCTCCCCTACTCCATGGCCAAGGCTGTTGCGGATGTCGATGGCCAGAACACAGGCGGCTTCTCGACCGATGGCAGCAATGTGATTGGATTCAGCAGCATGCACGACTCTGGGACTGGAGGCAACCCTTCCTTGGCCAATTTTCCGTTGTTTCCTCAATACTGCCCCGAGAACGACATCAACAACTGCAAGTACCCAAAGTCGGCGCGCGCCACACCATACAAGTCCGAGTCTGTCGTGGCTAGACCGGGATACTTTGCAGTGGAATTGCAGACCAACATCAGCGCTAAGATGGTCGTTGCTAAGCACACGGCCCTGTACCATTTTACGTTCCCAGAGGCGCTTGCGAGCAACGGGTCAGCGCTCAACCCTCAGATTATTCTCGATCTGGACGATCAGTGGAGTAGCCGCCAAAATGCCAGTATCATCATTGATCCGTTGACCGGAAGAATTAAAGGGAATGGTACCTTTCTGCCCAGTTTTGGAGCCGGGACTTATCAGCTGCATTTTTGCGTGGACTTTGCCGGTGGAGAAGTCTATGACAGCGGCATATACGTCAACAATAGGTCTGGCACGGAGCCCAAAGAATTCTTGGTCACGAGAGGCTTCAACTTGTTCTATCTCTCAGCGGGCGGTTTTGTCAGGTTCAATCGACCAGCAGACGGGAAGATTGCCGTGAGACAAGGAATGAGCTTCATAAACGCTGACAAAGCTTGCCAAAATGCCGAGTCCGAGATCCCGGATCTGATCAACGACTTTTCACGCCTAAGGAAGGAAGCTGAGAATGCATGGAGAGAAAAGCTCAGCCCCATTTCCCTGAGTGTGGGCAACGTTAGTCAAGACCTGCAAAAAAACTTTTGGAGTTCCATCTACCGGACGATGATATCTCCACAGAACTACACGGGGGAGAACTCGCGATGGGAGAGCCCGGAATATTGGGATTCTTTCTACTGCCTCTGGGACCAATTCCGATCACAGCTCCCTTTCCTGACTATCCTTGACCCAAAGGCCATTTCAAGCATGGCACGGAGTCTACTCTATACGTATCAAAATGAAGGATGGCTACCAGAGTGTAGGATGAGTCTGAGCAAAGGCTGGACGCAGGGAGGATCTAATGCTGATATTGTTCTCACGGATGCGTATGTAAAAAACATTACCGGGATTGACTGGGACCTTGCCTACAAAGCCATGGTCAACGACGCGGAAAATGAACCTTTAGAATGGTCAAAAGAAGGCCGCGGAGGCCTGCAAAGCTGGAAGCGACTCAACTACATACCCGCTCTCGACTACGACTACTTAGGCTTTGGTACGAACTCGCGGAGTATATCACGAACCCTGGAGTACTCTTACAATGACTTTTGCATTGGACAACTCGGACGCGCCCTTGGAAAAGACGGTTACGAGACTTATTTTTCACGCTCAGGAAACTGGCAGAACTTGTTCAAAGCTGATCAGACGTCTTTCATTGACGGGACGGACACCGGTTTTGTCGGCTTTTTCCAGCCAAAGTATCTGAACGGCACCTGGGGATTTCAGGACCCGGTCGCTTGCAGCCCCGTGGCCAGCTTTTGCTCTTTGACGTCCAACCCCTCAGAGACATTCGAGTCAAGCGTGTGGGAATACCTGTTCTTCGTCCCCCATGATACTTCGAAACTGATTGATCTTCTTGGTGGAGACCAAGCCTTTGCCTCACGCCTGGACTACTTTCATAACTCGCCTCTGGTCGACATAGGAAACGAACCAGTCTTTTTGAGTGTGTTTGAATACCATTACGCTGGGCGACCAGGGCTCTCGGCAAATCGCTCGCACTTTTACATACCATCGCGCTTCAACACATCGCAGAGCGGTCTTCCCGGAAACGACGACGTAAAGCTCCTTTAACCCCTTTTCGCAGGTTCAGCACACAGACTGACACACGCACAGAGCGGAGCCATGGGCTCCTTCGTCGCCTTCAACATGCTTGGCCTGTTCCCCAACCCGGGCCAAAACGTCTATCTCATCATCCCGCCGTATTTCCCCTCGGTCAGCGTGACCAGTCCACTCACCAACCGCACCGCCACCATACGCTCCGTCAACTTTGATGCTGCGTACAAAAATATTTACATCCAAAACGCTACGCTCGATGGCCAGCCGTACTTCAGGAATTGGATTGGCCACGAGTTCTTTTTGGAGGGCGGCGAACTGGTTTTGACGCTTGGTGAGAAGGAGGGTCCGTGGGGGCAGGCTGTTGAGGATCGGCCGCCGAGCTTGGGTGCTTCGGCGGCGAGGATGGAGGCGATGGGTTTGTGATGGAGGATGGCCGTTGGGTCACCGATGTTGCTATTCTGGGTCATTGTAGTGAGGGACGTGGTCGCAGGTGGCAATGGAGAAATGGGGAAACCAGAGCAAGTCGGAGCAAGTACACCCTCTTGTTTCCTTTCTCCACCTACATTTGGTTACTTTCTAGACCCTTGACTGAGGGGCATTGCGGAGTAGTCAATGCAATGGATACGTCACTTCAATCCACTTGGGAACAACGAGCGGTTTAGAATGGGTTGTCTTTCGATCATTTCACGATGCCTCGAGCTGCATTTACCTAGAGTCCATCCCTCCCCTTCCCCCCGTTCCTTCGTCCCCGCCAACGATACATCCAACCATGTTAAATCGGTGCAGGCCGTCATTTTTGCAGCGCCACAGCGCTAAGCGTCCCCATCACAGCCTTCGCCTTCTAATCTACCAACCTCCTTCCTAGCGCGGCCTGCGCCGCCGCCGCCGCCGGCCGCTCAACCTAGGTAGTCTGGCCACGACCAGCCCGAGTGCGAGTGCCACCGCACCACTCCATGGGCCCCCAGCCCCCTGTGTCTCTTGGACCGCTCCACGTGAGGTGGTGGACCGTCTGGAGACCCTGTTGTCTGCAATTCACTGAGTCGGTTTTCTCGTTGTATCTTTGTTTGGATATTCTTTGCTCACGTTCGTCGTTTTTTGAAAATCCAATGCTTTCCCACCGCGTCTCAAACTCGTCCCGCTTGCCGCTCGAGCCGGCGGCTGGCTGCTGGCCTCTTTAAGGGTTGTAATTTCCCTCTTTGGACAGCACCACGTGACATGGTGATACTTATGACAAGATCAACCCCCCACCCCCCCTTCATCCCCTACCCATATTCGACCTCATCACCATCTCAATCGTAGCTGTCGACAGGATACTTCGCATGCGCATTTCTGTGCTTATTCTCTCTCTTCCTCCCTCTTTTCTTGTTCCCACTCCATCCACGTCCCACTTGCGTCACATTTGCATCAAATCTCTCAAAGCTTCAATTACTGCTCAATTCGTCAATGAACAAGCACCGATATTTGCTCAAGGCGGTCCAGGATAGAGCTACCCGGCACTACATAAGATTTCTGCTCAAGGCGATCCAGGATAGAGCTCCCCGGCTAAACAAAAGTGGGTATCTCAAAACAAAACCAAAAAAAAAAAAACTCCTCGTACCCATCCCATGCAAATTTGAATGCAGCAGCACTCTGCGTCCCTCCCAAGAATCCCATGATGTGGCCCAAGTACAGGGCTGCAAACCGAACGCCTGCGAAAGAAAAGGCCCCCCTCCCATAAACCGCCGTAAAAGGTCCTGAGCCGTTGCTCTCTCTGAAAACTCCGAACCACCAACCAGAAAGCTCCGTGAACCGCGAGCTAAAACTGTTTTAAAACTCCCCATGAGGAACACCGTAGACCGTGAACCGAAGTTTGTGAAAACTCCTGCCGCCAGGAAATCAGGAGAACAGGAGAAAGACGCCGATGAAATGGTTGTGCCGCCGTAGAGTGCGCGCCGCTGAAACGTATGTGCCACAGGAAAGTTTGAGCAGCGGAAAAGTGAGCGCCGCCAGAAAGGGTAGATGTGCCGCCGAATGGTAAGAGCCGCTGGAGAGAGTGTGCCGCAGAAAAGTGTGCGCTACCAGATGCGTGGGACGTGGTAAAGTAAACGCTGCGAGAAAGTGTGTGTGCGTGCCGCCGAAAAGTATGCGCCGTCATGAAGTGTGCCGCCATGATGTTTGCGCCGCTCGAATGCTCCCGAGACCCAAAGCAGACCGAAAAAGAAGAGACGCTGCGACACTCCGCGCTGAAAGCCAGTAATTCTGCCCCCCAGTCCACATGTTGCCCGAGTCGCGCTGTGGCGTACCGCTCCCCTGCAAAAGCAGGCTCGCGGCCTACCACTACGCGTCTTCGGGACATGTGGAAAGGGTCGAAATGGGCTCTTTCCTGGCTGGCCCAAACTTGACGAAATGGTGGGAAAAAGGCGGAGTGAAGAAGGAGAGGAAAGGCCGTTAGTTGTGAAAAGTCGCGCTTATGGTGTACCGCTCCCCTGCAAAAGCAGGCTCGCGGCCTAACACTACGCGTCCTCAGGACATGCCAAAGGGGTTGAAATGGGCACGTTCCTAGCTGGCCCAGCCGCTCGGCGTAACGGTGAGAAAAAGACAATGTAAGGGAGGAGGTGAAATGCCGTGCGTCTCGAAAAGTCGTGGTCTTATTGCGAGTTTAAATGGGCTGTCGTAGTGGCAAGTCGCTACTGTGCGCCTAAAGGCTGCACCTCTTCAAGACTTGTGTTCAGAGACAGCGCGAGGAAGATGAAACGCGCGTCTCGCAGAGTAGCGGGATGATGAATCCGCCGATGTGGAGTACGAGAACGACAGGTGCTGATGCCCAGATACAGGGCAAAGGGCGTAAGACACACGCTTCTTGATGATGGCGGAATGACGGGCCGGTGATGTCGAGGGCGGAAATAGAGATCTGTATTTCGAAGACAGCGCGGGTGTGGAACGTGCAGGTCTGCTGAGGAGCGGGATGAAGAGCCGCTTGACGACGTGTGCAAAGGAGAGATGCGTGTGCCCCAAACCAAAGGGAGAAGCCAAAGGAGCATATGGCCGGTGCTCAAAGACGGCTCAAGAAAGGTAGAATGTGAGTGTATCTCGCTTCGTGAGCAGAAACGGAACGGCGGACGTCGAAAGCGGAAAAGAAGCTTCTGGGGCGCTGAAACAATCTGGAAGAGTGGCTGTCTTGTTGGAAAGGCGTAAAGAGTGTAAATGCGGTGACCGATCTGGCGACTTTGATATTCTCGTGGCGGTCGGTATCCAGGGCGAGTCTCGTGCCAAACAGTCGATCTAGGCCATCGCTACATCTTCCCCTTCCTCCCAGTCGAAAGCGTCGGTGAAGCCGCCGTGAATAATGGCTGCGGCGATCCAATCGCGGGCGTAATCGATTGTGGCAACCGCCCCGTTATACGAGTCTTGCGTCACCTCACGGCCGCGCAGGATGGTGGCCATGTTGAGGATGGTGAACATGCCACAATCGGACCCGTTGCACTGGCGGGGAGACTTTTGCTCGTCGATAACGGTCCATTCCGCCTCGTTCCAATGGTCGCGCATGAAGGCGCGGAGGACACGCTTGGTGGCGTTGACGTATCTTTCTTTGTTGCAGCCCAAGCTGTCGAAGTACTGGATGGTCCGGTCCTTCCCAGAAACCACCACCAGACGCCAATGGTGCTCGTCACAGACGGGTAGGAAGACCGCCTGGGTTTGGAGCAAACCCTCCCCCAGGTGGTTGCGCCTCCTGCCCCAAGACTCTATCATTGACTCCCCGAACGACAAGAGAGAGCTGTACCAGTGTGGCGAGTACGCGTTGAACGGAGCCGGCGGCCCCCCCTTCGACAGCTTCGAGAAGCCTGCCTTCTCGTTTGCCCGAAGGCACATCATCTCCATCGCCTGGTTGACCGCCTCGTCGTTGAGCCATGGTCGGGAAGGGCCCTTGGAGGAATCTCCACTCGTGATGGTGCGGAGATCCTTGGACTTGAAGTTGCCCCTGATTTGGTGGGCGTCGAACTTCTGCGTGAAGCCCTGGAGGGTCTGGCGGTGTGCCAGGGGCAACACTTTGAACAGGCCGCGAGACCTCTCCAAGACTTCTCGCTCCTCCAAGGACATGGCGCTCAGCGCCACCTTCCTTTCCGCAGCTCGGGAGGCCAGCCACGCCTTCTTCTCCTCCGCCGCTCTCGACTTCCTTGCCTCCTCCGCCCTCTTCTCCTCCGCCGCCCTCTCTTCGTCCTCCTGGCGTCTCCGCTCCTCCTCCGCAACAACTTTCGCTGTCTGTATGGTTGTAGACAGCTCCAGTTCTCCGGGGACGTCCCGGAGATCCACCGCGGACAGCATGCTGGCTGCGCAGGTATCACTCATGGGACCCCTCAGACTGACGCTGGAGTCGGTTCCCGAAGATGTCGGGCGAGAGTAGTCCGACTCCGCGTACAATTGCGAAGGAAGGAGGCCGGGCTGGACGACGGGGGGGGCCTGCTGCTTCTTGGTCTGGCAAACAGCTGCCAACGGGTTGGTCCCGGGGAGAGCAGCGGAGGTTTTCTTCGCTGGAGCGACACGAGTATAGCCCCTGGCCCGGCTCCAGACAGTATCGGTCCCGCGCCTGTTGAAGGGCAGATCCAGGTCGCCCTCTTGCCCAGAATACCTCGTATGGCTTCTCTGGGAGACCATTCCAGTCGTGGCTGGTCTTCGGGAGACAGGCGACCCGGGAGTACTTGCGCCGGGCGTGGTCCAGATTTCTGCCTTTGCCGGCTTGATGTCTCTTGGTGGTGGGGTCTTGGGCGGGGCTGGAGATGACATTGGCGGCGGGGATGGAGTGCACGGCCGGATGATATTGTTGGACACAGATTTCTTCTGCTCCTCGGCCAGAGCTGGGCTGACGCTCCTGGGCGACTCGGGCCACGCTCCAGGCATGATGATGCGCCGCTTGTGGGACATGGAAGCAAGAGCAAGTTCCTCCTGTGGCCAAAGAAAGCTGTGGGTATCCACTGAGAAGCACTTGGACACAGCCTTCACAATATGGCTGGGCGCACGCGAGCCAAGTCGGAATGATTTGAAAAAGTCAGCCCGTCCGGTCAGAGGTGATGGACTTGCGCCCTTCTCGAATTCGTCATCATCCGAATACTCGTCAAAGGATCGCTTCCTCGACGGTGCTGGTGGGGTCTGGTGAAGCCAACTCGGGACCCATGAAGATAAGACAGGCGTGAGTATTGTGCGGCCGTACGCGTTGATGGTCGAGTTACGGCGGGGTGGTGTGGTCTGTGATAATGAGGGTGCCGCCGTGACCTGCGGCTCGCTATGTGACATGTCAAGGTGTGGGCGCGTAAATGTCTGTGCCGCTCTGGAGGGCTGCGAGATTGAAGGCGACACTGTGACCTGCGCCTCTCTCGGTGGCATACCGAGGTATGGTGTGATCAACGATGATTCCGCTGTGACCTGTGGCTCGTTTAAGGGCACGCTGGGGCGTGGTTCGTTCAATGGCTGTGCAGATGTAGTCTGCAACACGGGCTTAGGGTTTTCTACATGTGGTTTGCTGCTGAAGTCCGACTGTAGAGGAGAGGGCGTCGAGCATTCCCTAGAGCCTGGCTCGAACCACTTGGTATCCTCGTTTTTCTGAACGGCTTCCTGTGCCATATAATGGTTGACTTTTGACTCCTTGACCTTTGACTCCTTGGTTTTTGACTTCTTGGGCTCTGACTTGGTGATCCTTGAATTGCCAGCCGTGGCATGCTGCTTCCTCTCACTGGTCTTGTGCTCCGCCTGCTTGCGATTGGGTATGGTCCGCTGGTTTTGCACCGGGCCTGTGTTTGGAGCATTATAGGTGGCATGTGCCTCATGGCCTTGACCAGTCGATCGGTCCTCCATGTGGATATCCAGACTCGAGTATGACTGCTGGTGGGCCATGTACAAGTTCACGTCGGTGGTGACTGGCGGATAGACGGGATTGAAACTGTCATAACATTGTGAGTATTGACCGGTGGAACGGACGTCCATGTGCGCCTGTGAGGGGTTAGCAATTGTGACGAAAGAGTATACGATAAGGTGACGTACAGGAGCTTGCGACTGAGCGGCTGACTGAGCGGCTTGCTGCGCAAGACCTCGCTCCAATCGTTCCAAAATGGCGCGAGTCTCGGCCAGCTTCATGCAATTAGCAGTCGCTTTGATCGAGGGACACATAGGGCGACATACACTAGGGTAACCAGGGTACTGTTTGACAGGTTGCTGTGAGGCCTGAGCCTGTTGAGCGCGTCGCTCTAACACGTTCTTAGCGTGTTGAGTGCGGCTCTGTAACTGGCGTAGAATGATGGCCAGGTTCTGGTGCGGTTAGCAATTGCTCCAGCAGAGCGACCGTTGGGTGACATACAGGAGCAGAAGCTTGCGGCTGGGAAGCTTGCTTCTGAGCTTGCATCTGAGCTTGCATCTGAGCTTGCATCTGAGCTTGCATCTGAGCAGCCTGCATCTGAGCTTGCGACCGACGGAGATGTTCCAACTCGGCAAGAGCTGCTCTGACCATATCAAATGGGGGAAGCGGTCCACCATAAAAGCAGCGAACCAACCATTCGAGACAGTATGAGATGGCCGGAATATTCAAGTACGGAACGGGTGGGTTATTGACAACGACGGGTCGGGGATTTGGGTCGCTGGTCCAACTCTGCGAGCAAATTGTCAGAAGGGCTTTTGCAGAAGGTCTGGAGAAGACATACCTGCTGAAACCTGGCCGCCATGGCTGGCAGGACGTCCTAACAGACGTAGCGCGAAGGTAAAGGGAAAAATTGTGGCGGATGACGACGGTGAGAGCGGAAACTTTGAGTGCGCGACGCGCGGGAAGAGGGGCTGAGGGAGAGACTGGTAAAAGGGTAGAAGCTTGCAGCCAGCGAGGCCGAAATTGCAAAGGACGAGGTGCGAAAGCGATTGAGGGTTGGATGCGCTGAGGTCAAGCAAGCTCAATGGTGTTGAAGATGGGAAGGCCGGGAGTTGAGGCTGGAGAGCTAGCTAGGTGGGTGGGCTTGAGCGGGCCGGGCGGGCAGGTCGCCCGGGCGGTCTGTGCGGCAATTATTCCGGGCCGGCAGCTGTAGGCTCCCACGCGACGCGCTCGTGCCGACCGGGACGTGGATCGGCCCGGCCAGAGAGTGGTTTCAGATGGAAGGAGCAGTGCAGCGGGGCAGCGGGGCAGCAGGAACACCGTACGAGGCAAGCGATTCACTTTCACAATGTGAATCTCTTGCGGCCGTATATTCACCATCTGGTCGAGCCACTCTTCCTACGGGGATTAGGGATTGCATAGGGCTGAAAGGAATCGGCCAAGGGTCGAGTTGCCCGCGCTCCCGTCGGCCTGGCTCCTGGCTCCTGGCTCCTGGCTTTATCACCGATATGATGTTCCCTCGACGCCTGTGCTGTCTCTTTCTTTGCCTCCACTCGGTAGCTGCTCTTGTCTGCAGCGCGCGCTCTTTATGCACTTTGAACCCAGCCTCCCTCTCTTTGTCGTGATGCGCCCTTGGCTTTCCTGAACATAACTCAGAGCCATGGCCTGAGCCCAGGCTGTGAACCACGAGCCCCGAGGCAATACAGCAGCAAACAAAAGGCGGCCACGGGCAGATGACACCCAACGACGACGTTTCGCGTTTCCCGTTTCCCGTTTCCCGTCTCCCGTCTGCGGTCTGCACGACTGTACGTCTCGCCCGCCCTCACTGGTCCCTGCCCCTGTCCCTGTCCCTGTCGCTGTCCCTGTCGATCGCAGCTGTCTCCATGCCACCAGTCCAGATCCACGTCCACGTCCTGCTTGTGCCCCTCATTTTAGTAGCTGTTCATCGGCCCATGACCTAGCTGTCGTGTCCCACGAGTCGCTGCTGTGACGAGTAATTGCATGCACTCTGCAACGTTCACGACAACGCCCAAGTCTTACATAGGAGTCATTCAAGTCGCTGTTTATATACAAGGAAAATCCCACCACTCTTTGGAGTGCTGTGAGCGCCACAAGTCGTGGCACATGCGCAGCATGAAGCATCATGCCGGCCAAATGGGAACATCGGCCGCGGGAAAATGGTCGAGTTCTTCATGTAGCATTCGAGCTTTATTCTGTCCGTGATTGGGATCCTTCCATCTCTACCCCAGCTGTGCTAGATAGGCTCTACCAACCCATCCACTTGCCAACACAAATGCAAGCATCAACGCCACGACAGCACCAACGCCAAAGGGTGTGGCAACGGCTGGTCTCGGGACTCTATCAATGTCCTGGATTTCCCCATGGAACCGCTGAGCCATCATCGTTCTTGAAAACTCCTTCTTTACACGTTCTTGGCCTGCCACGCCCATCTGATGTAGCTTGTCCTGACCCATTCCTCCAGGTAACACTTTACGCATGACCTCAGTCCACTCTTCAACGGCAGCGACGTTCCTCAGCCAGCCAGTCACGTCCTCTAGGACTGTCTCGGTCGGTCCACCTTCATTGGCTGCCAGGACAGGGGTTCCTGCGAGCATGGCCTCGAGCGGAACGATTCCAAAGTGCTCATGACGCGGTGTGTAGACCAGAAGACTGGCAGATGCGAGAAGCGTCGTCTTGAGCTTGTCGGGGATGGAAAGCAGAAACAAGACGTGAATGTCATCCGGGATTGAAAGCGCCGTGATGACTGTTTTGACCGTGGCCATCTTGAGCTTGAAAGATTCGGCGAGCTGGCAAAGCTCGTTGTAGCAAGCCGCATTCTCTTGAACCCGCGAGTCGTATCCACCTAATAAATCATCAGCGGGGCGCTCGTTGAACTTGTCCATTTGCCCTACCTGCAACGACAAGCCTCGTATTTTTGCGCTCCTCTGGCGTCAGTCCAGCATAAGCGCGGATGGCTAGGCCCACGTCCTTTTTCCTCTCGAAGCGGTTGATGCTGAGGAAGGTGGTCTTGTTCTTCCACATGTCCGCATCTCGTTGCGCATTATCCCATGTACTAATGTCGCCATTTTCGTTTGTATCCACACAGGGATAGACTACCGCTGGTTTTCTATGGGAAAGACCCGGGAAGGTCTGAGCAAAAACGCTCTTCGTGAAGCCGCTGTTGACCACGATGACATCGCTGCATCCAGTACTCCAGCTTTCTATCCAGTCGAACGGCACCCTGTATAATGCCTTGAGAAATCCTCCCTTTTTCGCCAGCAGCTTGTCCGGGAAATGGCAGTAGAACAAAACTCTCGTGTCCGGTACGACAACTCGTAGCAGGGGGATGCCAGCGCTAAGCTGGTCAACGAAGAAGACGTCAGGATGCAGCTCGCGCAGCTCAAAAAAGGAAATGGTAAGGATCAGGTGTATCTGCCGCAGAATGGCGCAAAGGATGGCGAAGCGGCCGATTATCGAGGGCGGAAAGAGGGTATCGCCGCGTACGCGCACGTCGAGGGTTCCTTTTGATGGCGCCATGTCTCAGCTCCCTTTATCTCTACAATGAGCGCCATCGTCGGGCTACACCAGGACCAGGTGGAGGAGCTTACCATCGCGGGCCTCGTCGAAGCAGTGCTTGGGGTCGCAGTGCGATGTAAAGATGGTTACCTTGTGGCCGAGATTCTGAAGGCCAACGGCCGCATCGACGACCAGGCGCTCGGCACCACCAATGCCCAGATCTGGGTGAAAGAAGACAATCCTCTTGGGCTTGAGAGCCATGAATGAGTTTTTGGGAGTCGTGAAGATTGCTTGAAGACGGGCGGTCTCTAATGCAGACGCATCCGACGTGGTTACTGCCCTGGCCCGCTTTCGCTAATTGGGCAAGTCTCCCGACCCTAGTGCTCGCGCGTCCCGAGCTTGCTTGCCATGCGCGCTGCACCTCCTACACCATCACACCTTGCCCGGACTCGTCGCAGACAAGCACAGAGCTGCGCCTGAAGAGTATCAGAGCTCCTTGCGCAATCCGTCTTTGATGCGCCGCTATTGCTGAGTCGCGTGCGCAACATGCGAACGGCCCAACAACACAAACGCCCACCACATCATCGGATGCCTGACCAAACATGGGTCAAGGCTACTCTCTCACTACCCTGTCTGCGGGTGCTGCTGGCATCGACGTGCCAGAACTCGCCGATTTGACTTATGAAAAGAGCTTGGGAAATGCCCGTTTTATGAAAACGATTAGAGCGCGTCAAAAGGATGGACTGATTGTTGCCAAAGTCGTCATGAAGCCATATGCCAGCATGAGACTCGATCAATATGTCAAAGCCCTTTTGCGTAAGATCAATACTTGCCCGCTCTTGGTTACGTTGCTGACCGTCATCAGATGAAAGAAAGGTATTGTTAGAAGTGCCAAACGCTCTTCCATACCACCGCATCCTCGAGACAAGCACCAATGGTTTTCTTGTCCGGCAATTCATTCATAGCTCTCTCTATGACCGCATAAGGTATGATCACGCGGCTGATCGCTTGCGGTAATACTAACAAGCGCAGCACGCGCCCTTTTCTTGAAGACATTGAGAAGAAGTGGCTATCTTTCCAGTTGCTATGCGCAGTCCGAGACTGCCATGCCAGAAATGTCTACCATGGCGACATCAAGACTGAAAATCTTCTGGTGACTTCGTGGAACTGGCTGTATCTCTCGGATTTCTCATCCTCCTTCAAGCCCACCTACCTGCCAGAGGATAATCCCGCCGACTTTTCTTTCTACTTTGACACGTCTGGTCGCAGAACGTGCTATTTGGCCCCGGAACGATTCCTCGTCCCAGGCACGCAACCAGATGGGTCTAGAAAAGTCGACTGGGCCATGGATATTTTTAGCGTCGGCTGCGTAATCGCCGAGCTGTTCCTGGAAACGCCCATCTTCTCTCTTAGCCAGCTGTTCAAGTATCGCCAGGGAGAATATGATCCGTTTCACTCACATCTGATCAAGATTGAAGACTTGGACATCAGGGAAATGGTTTCTCACATGATAAAGCTTGACCCAAATACTCGGTATTCCGCCGACGAATGCCTGAGCTTTTGGCGAAAGCGAGCGTTTCCGGACTACTTCTCCAGCTTCTTGCACCAATACATGTATTCAATCACCGATCCCTCTTCCGGTCGGGGGCCCATTACTGCTGGCGGGGAAAATTTGGGAGAAGCCGACGACAGAATCGACAAAGTCTACAGCGATTTTGACAAAATCTCGTACTTTCTGGGGTATGGTGAGGAGAAACGGGAGGAAAAGCCACCTGGCAGCAAATATACCCTTCGAAGTGACGTTTTTCCGTTACATCTGGACATCCCCAACTACAGACACCAAGCATCAAATCGAGTCCATTCAACCACGGATGATGGAACCCTCATTTTCCTCACGCTGGTGGTTGCATCGGTCCGCAGCACAGCACGCGCAACTGCAAGGATCAGGGCATGCGAACTTCTTCTGGCTTTTGCGGAACGAGTCACCGACGAAGCAAAGTTGGATCGCATACTGCCATACCTAACAGTTTTGCTGAACGACAAGACTGATCTTGTCAGAATTGCCGCACTCCGCACCATGACTCAAGTGGTAAGTGCGCGTTGCGATCACTTGGAATATCACTGACTTTCTATAGTTGGACCTTGTGTCTGTCGTCTCGCCCATCAATGCCTACGTCTTTCCTGAATACATTCTACCGAGACTTGAGCCATTCCTTCCTGGCCATAAGTCAAATCCAAGTCCTCTCCTTCGAGCCAACTATGCTTCTTGTCTAGCTTCGTTGGCCACAACTGCATCCAGGTTCCTGGACATGATGCAAGCCCTTAGAGCCGACGGCTCACTGCCAACGAACGATCCAGAAGCCGAAGAAGACAGCATGAGTCGCTCTGCTTATCAAACGCTCTACGACATTTCCCGCGAGGATTTGGTGTCAAAGTTCGAGGCGCAGACCAAAGCCCTGTTGACAGACAATGATCCGTCGGTCAGGCGAGCTTTTCTGGGGTCAGTTTCGAGTCTTTGCGTCTTCTTTGGAAGTGCCAAAGCCAATGATGTTATCCTCAGCCACCTCAACACCTACTTGAACGATAAGGACTGGATGTTGAAGTGCGCATTTTTTGAAACGATCGTCGGCGTTGCGACATATGTGGGTGGTGCAAGTCTGGAGGAATTCATCTTGCCATTGATGGTGCAGGCACTGACCGATCCCGAGGAGTTTGTCGTCGAGAAGGTTTTGAGATCTCTTGCCTCGATGGCACAGCTCGGTCTGTTTCAACGCGCAAGGGCATGGGAGCTGGTCGAGATGGTCGCACGCTTGACGATGCATCCAAATATCTGGATTCGAGATTCTGCAACCCAATTCATCTCCTCAGCGACGAGATATCTTTCGATTGCCGACATTCACAGCATCATCGTGCCTTTGATCAAACCATATCTCAAGGTTCAACCATCGGAGCTAACTGAGCTTAAACTGCTTGATTCGCTCAAGAAACCACTCTCACGACTGGTGATGGACATGGCACAGACCTGGGCCGTCAACTCCGAAAAGGGCACCTTTTGGAGGTCTGCCCAGCAACAGCGCACCTTTGCCCTTGGGCTTTCCGATGACGTATTACCCGTTGCACCTACCAAGGATATGGGCCCCAAAGCGTTGAGCAGGATACCAAAGAATGAAGAGGACGAACAGTGGCTAAGGAGACTACGAAATGCAGGTATGCACACGGATGACGAGATGAAATTGGTCGCCCTCCGCGAATACATTTGGAGGTTGGCACACCGTAGGAAACAAGACAGTATGAACGGGACCGCATCAAGATTCAATGCCATTCTGCCCCTCAAGGATCTTGGTATCACTCCACAAACCATCTTCTTTGACCACAAGCAGGCCATTTTCGAGGAGGCTTTCAACGAACAAATTAACACAGATGGCGACAAGCCTCACACCATTGCGGACGCATTGCGTGAGGCGTCCATGTCTGGCGATGATGCGCTGTCGCGAAGAAGAATGTCGCACATCAACAGCCATCTGGAGAGACAAGGCTCTGTCAGACCGGAGCAAGCAGATTCTCAATCGGCTACATCTCGAGGTCAGAGCCCGGCGCATGGATCTGGTCCGCACAAGGATGACATTCAGATACCTAAAACACGCGCCAAAGACCAAGATGCCGCATTTTCGCCGGCATCAGTTGATTCACGGACAGGCTCCAATCTAGGCGTCCATGAATACACTGTTAGGCACAAGTCTAGTGCAATGAGTCTCCTAAACCGGATGGACGGTGGGAACAAAGCCATGGCAGAAACTAGCACAACCTCGACGATTGCCATGGGTAGAGTGGACAGTATCAAAAAGCGGGAAGAGGGTCCCCAACGGACAAAATCACCACTAGCGCTTGCGCAAGAACAGCATCGCCAGGACCCAGGCAAGATCAAGTTTCAAGCCGCGCACTCTTACACTGGCAATGATCCGACTATCCTCAAGCTCCTCGATTCCGTCTATTTGGAAAATTTCCCTGTGGATAATGTTGAATTTGGCCCTCGAATCACTCCCGTCAGCCGGAAACAGCCCATCAAGCGTTGCAGCGGCCAGTCCACGTCCGCGACATGGCGTCCAGATGGAACATTGGTAGCCATGATGGGCGAGCACACTGGCGCCGTTACTCGAGTCTTGGTGTCACCTGATCATGTGTTCTTTATTACCGGATCTGACGACGGCACGGTCAAGGTCTGGGACTCATTCCGACTGGAGCGTAATATTACGCATCGCTCGCGGGCCACGCACAAACAAGGCGACAATGTCAAGATCACCAGTCTTTGCTTTGTCGAGAATACACATTGCTTCATCAGCACCGGCTCCGACGGCAGCATCCAGGTCGTCAAGGTTGACTACAGCGAAATCCAGTCTGGCGCCACCATCTCCACGCGCTACGGTAAACTCAAGGTCTTGCGCTCCCATAACCTGTCCAAAGACACGTACGCCACTTGGTCTTGCCACCACAAGTCTGAAAATGTTTCGGTCCTCCTCGTTGCCACCAACACATCACAAATTATTGCCCTTGATCTGCGCACCATGCAGACGCTTTATACGCTGTCGAACCCGCTCCATCATGGCGCGCCCACCTGCTTCGTCACGGATCGCAAACACCATTGGCTGCTTCTCGGCACAACGCACGGAGTGCTATCGCTATGGGATCTGCGCTTCAAAATGCGGCTCAGAGCATGGGCATTCCCCGCCGGCGCGCCTATCCACCGCATCACACTCCGCACCGTCAAGATGAGCCACAAGCCGCGCTTTGTCATCACTGGCGGGACAGGCGGCTCCGACGTCTCCTTCTGGGACCTTGAAAAGGTCGTGTGCACATCCGCCTTCCGCACCTCGGTCCACAAAGAGACGTCGGCCAACCGGCACTACACGCTCGTCGACCTGGACGAAGAGCGCGGCGGCGCAGGCGGCGCCGCATTGGGCGGTATGCTCCTGCTCGGCCGCTTCGCCTCGTCACTTTCCTCCGAGACAGCAGCCGTCGCCAGCCCGTCGCCAGCAGCCGCCAGCATAGGTCTGAGCAGCGGCGGCGGCGGCGGGGGGGGGACGGACCGCAGCGTGCGCGCGGTGGCGCTCGGGTCGGACGATGGTAATGACTTCGTGTTGACGGCAGGTCCGGACTGGAAGGTGAGGTACTGGGACGTTGGACGCCCGGAGAACTCGAGCGTCGTGTCGGGCCTCGAAATGGAGGAGAGTCGGCCTACCTACGCGGTGTTGCCGCTCACGGCCCCGAATCCTGAGACGACGATTGTCCAGGAGCGCATCTTGAGACCGCAGGGCGGCTTGGATAGTGGCGACGTTGCAGGCGCAGGAGGCGCTAGTCCTGGTGGAAGTGGCAAGGGGGCCAAAGCTGTCGGCAAAGCTGCTGCGGCTGCTGGTAGTCCTGGCGGGACGCCACCGTCGTCGAAGAAAGGCCAGCAGTCTACTAACGGCAGCCGCGAGAATCTGCGCAGTCTGCAGCAGCATCAGCTGTTGAGGGGTCATTTGGACAACATCATGGACGTGACGGTGTTGGAGCAGCCGTATGGCATGGTGGTTAGCGTGGATAGGGCGGGTTGTGTGTTTGTTTTCCAGTAGATGGCGGCCTGCTGGCTGCGTGCGGAGGAGGGTATTTATCTATCTTTGGGCTTGACGAGAGATCGATGGTAATGGGGAAGGTGAGATTGACAGTGAGCAGTGCATGCAACAAATCCTGTTTGTGAAGCACGTCTTTCAACCGCTTGATTCTCTGGCCCTTACGTATCATGCGGTATCAAGTATCGTCACTCCCC
>JAIFKG010001643.1:0-19222 GCA_020351975.1 Phyllosticta ampelicida
GGAGAGCCTCTTCTTCTTCCTCTACCGACGCCCAACCATCCCAGTCTCTCCCGCAACACGCGCATGCCGCCGCCGCTGCCGCCGCCGCCGCCGCCGCCGACGACGACGACATTCTCTCCAAAGAAACATCCTCCTCCGTCGAGATGACCAACTTGGCCCCGACGTCGCAGCACCCTTCTGGCCCCGACGCCGACCCCTCGATATCGCCCACTCCTGCATATCCCCCGCCCGCAGACCAGCCAAAGAACACCACCCAACCAGAGTCGTCGTCGGCCGCCGCTGCTCCTGCCCTCGGCGTCGTCCGTTCAGAGACTGAGGCAATTGGTCCCGCGTCGGATACACCAGCCGCGAAGCCAGACACCACCGCTGGTCCCGTAGTCGTCATTACCTTGCTGCTCACGAGCGGCGCTCGCCATCCCTACAAGATTGACGAAAAGTACTTGCGCAAGCGCAATGTCACGCCCGAGAACATGGACCCGTTCAACATTAGCGTCTATACCCTCAAGGAGCTGATATGGCGGGACTGGCGTGAAGGTACGGCCTCCATTGCATCCGCTACTGCGCGCACTTGCTGATGATGTATCTAGAGTGGGAGCCGCGTCCAACTTCGCCCAGCTCGATACGTTTGATATCTTTCGGCCGCATGCTCGACGATAAGCAACACCTCAAGGACTGCCGCTTCCAAACAGAGTCGCCCAACGTCGTACACATGACGGTCAAGCCTCAAGAAGCCATCGACGACGAGGACGCTAAAACAGCTAAGGCTGGGGGACGAACAGACGACGACGGGGAGCCCACGGCCCGGTGCCGTTGTGCCATTTTGTAGCGCTGTATTATTGCATGCGAATGCTCATGAGAGGCGTCCGAAACACGGCGGCTCTTCTTGCAAATACCCCGACGTGAAGAGTATTTTTGGGAGCGTCATTCAGCAGAGGGTCAAGACAGGAGACATGAGAGAAGCATCACCCAAAAAAAAAAAAAAAAAAGAGTAAATAGCTGGTGTAGGCTTGGGACGCCTGCCATCCTACCCCTAGTCTCGAGGACGGCGTACGGTACAGCGGAAGCGGGCACACACACGGCGTTGGGACACCTCTAATCACTTGTTTTAATCTTTATACTTGACTTATCATAGTATCAAGGCATTTATCCGCCAGGCAAATTCTGGCGGCTTGATATAAGCCTCAAGATAGTTCTTCTTCGACCCATCGATCCATGGCTTTAGCAAGGAAATGGGCATTTCTTTGATCGTGACCGTGCCCCGTCTACGCCGTTCCTTGAAACGAGATCCAAGTACTGTCACTACCAGTTCATCTTCATGCGCGTCTCCATCTCGGTGTGGAAGTCGGGAACGGGACGAAGTTCGTTGCCTAGCAATCGATGTCAGTATCATTATCCATACGAGCTTGCGATAAGCCCCAGGTCTCTCCGGTGTGACTTGGACTCACCTTGGAACACGTCCTCCCAGTCAACCTCGGCGTCTCTACCAGTGAGGATATCGCTATGCACGCCACTCGCACTGCCTAGCTGCGCAGGCCTCCACTCGCCAGCCCGGACAACCTTGAGCTCCATGCCGCGGCGAATGGGCTCGGCCATGCCAAAGTTACGCCTGAGAGCCTCCATCTTCAGAGCCTCCTGGGTGGCACGCCACTTGGATAGACGGGCCTCAAGCGGATGCGTGGATTGCAGCTCGGGTTTTGGGGCGGCCGTGGTCGAAGACGAAGGGGCGGTTGCGACGGCCGACGGTGCAGTCAGGCCCATGTGCGAGCGCAGGGTATCATGAACGCCTGGTGCAGATGGCGCGCCCAGGGCGGCAGGCGTCGTAGAGGGTTTGCTGGCGGCGGGTGTGATGCGAAAAGACTGTCGGCGGCGAAGAAGGCATGTTAGCACTGTTGGTGGGCATGAGGCCGTGCTGGCAGGGAATGAGTCTGTACCATTTTGACGGTGGAACGGATATGGTTTGGAGGAAATTCGGGACGGTGAGGTGAGAAACAGATGGAAGGCGTGGAGGATATGGGTGTTTTGTATGTTAGCTGTGTTAGTTGTGAGGTGGTGGTGGTGGTGGTGGTGGTGAGGTTCTGTTCTGTCCGGAGGAGCTGCAACTTCCCCAGAGCTCGCTGCTCGGGCACGCCAGCACGCTTGCCAGGCTGCCGGCCGACCTCAGTGACGCTCGTTGGACACGGCTGATTCGTACACGTGCTGCCACCACCCACTGCTTCCCCATCCTCCTCTATCATGGGTGTCTCCATTCAAACTCCATGTGCTTCTTTTCCGCATAACCTGGCAGGCCCTGGATTCTCTACAAACAATCGAAATTGCAAGACATGTTCACATCAAGCCGCGAAGCTGCCAACCACAGTGGCCGCATTGCTTTTTGTAGCCATTCTAGGAGAACCGCTTTTTCACATGACATTCTACATTGATCGCAGACATAAGCCCATACGAGCTTCAGTCCACACTCCTTGTCAGGCTGCGGAGTAAACTATTCACTTTTTTCAATCCGACCTCGGTTCGATAGTGCTCAAGCGGCCGAAACTCTAGACCCTCCAAGCCTCCGCTCGACGTCTTTTAAAGAGGGGTCGCGCACTCAACGATAGAGGGCCTTCAAGAATTCGCAATCATGTCTCTCGCATCTCTCTCCGGAACTAGCAACCTTTCAATTGTTGCCATACCGGTCTACTGCTGGCTCGCATTATCCTCCCTATACCGCTGCCTTGGTCTAAACAACCAAAGGCAAAGTCAGCAAATGGAAAACGTCAATCCAAAGGGAGAAGCCACCAAGACGGTCATTACCAGGAAAGTCGGCGCAAAGACATATGCCATCTACGAGTGCATCAAGGCAGCACACGCAAACTCCATGGAAAACATGCCCTCTTCATCGCCGCCTTCAGGTTTGCTGCCAGCTTCCTGTTGTCCCGTGCAGACTACAACATTTTTTATGCCCTGAACGCCACTCAGAGCCAGTCGTACCTGCGGACCCTTTTTGACTTCTTGAGCGTGGGTCATTGCTTCCAAATCTTCTTCAAGGCTGCTTCCATTCTCGTTTGAATGTCGACGACTGCTTTCAAACCTTTCCTGTTTCCCTGACAGAAATGCGGGCAAAGAGTAGGAGTGCTGCCTTCATTCCTGCTGACAAGTAGTTTTGTGTAATTAACTTCAAATGCCATGAGGGCCATGTGGGCTTCTTGCACTCCACCGCATTCCAGTGGCCATGCTTGAGCCCAGGGATACCAGGAATAGTCCGTGGTTCCATGGAACACAGCATTGACAATTGGCGTCGTGTTTGTTGGACCGCTCTTCACTGTAGGTCGGATGCCATTTCATCGCCCACGGCCCCGTCCGCACCCACGACCTCCACCCCTACCACGACCCCTGAAGACCCCTCTTTTGGCTCCCGGGCCTCTGGGAACTGTTTCGTAGGGCTTCTGGTGCCCAAAGCCAGCGTCAGCAAGACGAAGATAGCTGACAATCCCTTGATCGACGACGGCAAGAATGACGTTCCGGTAACCATGCTTGACCTTTTGGTACACATGCCCATGGTCTGGGGGCGGTTGATACGGGGTGCATGCCAAAAGGTCGTTGAGCTGATGTACTGCCGGCACAGCAGTCTCTCGGGCGTTGATCACGCTCACGCGGAAGTCGGGGGATCCAGGAGCAGACTTTTTCCAGCCAGGCGATGGTTTGTAAACCAAGTAAGCAATGTGAAAAGGGTCGTCACTGCTCTCTTTGGGAGATAGCTCGGGCGACATCATTGGATCATGGAATGGGATAACGTCGAGAAGACGGTACACATCACCTGCGCAGCATGAGCAACCGTGGTTGATCTAGTTAGAAGAACGTACTGATGTTCCTGTAGAGGCCTGGGGAAACAAGTGGCCCGAGCGAAGGTTTTGTGCTTGAGCAGCTGGTTCCAAAGATGCGTTTCCAGAATGATGCAAACAGTCTGAGTGCAGAATTTTGTTGACTTTGTCCGTCCGCGTTGAAGACCTTGTTCCCGTTCCAGCTCTCAGCGCGAGTCACAATGTATCCGGACCTCTTCAATCCAGCGTATACGACATATCTCTCCATGGTGAGATGGCCCCTGGTGGCTTCTTCCATACCGAGGCATGTCGCATATGCGCCCTGCAAGCTCATGGGCAGTGCTTCCGCCTCACCTTCAGCCGCGGGCCATCTCACATCGATAGAGCCTCGTTCCAGCAGATAGAGCATTTCTTCCGGAAACAGCGCCATCCTGCCAGCGATGTGTTGTCCAATGGTGCGGAATGCCTGCCCTTTGATATTTTCTACGTATGCCATGTTGGATGCCGGATCGTAGGTCGCGAGGATATGACCCTTGGGATTGTGAATTCGGGTTGTGGAGACAGCAGTGTGCATCGCAAGGCGCGAGGCTTCGAGCGCTGATACCTGGAGCGACGTCGAGTGTGGCTCAAAGTCCTTCTCGCCGCGCTTTGGTAGTCCGGTGGCTCCATTCTCGGTGATGCTGCAGCAGGTGAGAATGGGGAATTAGGTGTTTGATGATATCTTAAACATACGTCAAGCTACTTAGAAACCGGAAATCTTGCGTTTCATCGCTGAGATCAATCTGTTCGGTATTCTGAGCGGGTACTAGAGGAACGTCGTCTTCGTCAACGTCGGACATGGTGGTTCGTGATGTAGGCACTCGAGAGAGTGGTCGGATGGTCGCGTGGAATTTCCTGGGCGAGTGGGCGCGGGCGTTACTTGAGCAGAGCTTACTTTTCAGTGTCCCTGTTATGCGCGACACCGCGACACCGCAACACCACAATACTCATCCACTACATGCACGCAGCAGCGTGTTTGCCAAAAGATATGTCGGCGCATGTCGGCCTGAAAGCTCCCCATCTTCATGTTTCAGGAACTGACCGTTTTTATTTACTCTTCAAAGATATGGGTGCTTCCTATTCTTCACGTTTTGCCTTCGTGTTAACACCACACAGCTTTGGGCACTGAGCCACTGTAATTCCCGTCTAAGAGCGCTTTTACTTCTATTTCTAGTTGCTATCTCCATGCACGACTCAACAATACCAGCGGTGGGAGATAATTGCTTATCGTTCATCATATCGTCCTCTTTTACAATCGCTTTCAGGAAATTCCATCCGCTAAAGCCTTTCCGCAGTAAACCAGCTCTGCATCCCTCTATTTCGACGCCGCATCCTGTTCTTCACGGGCCAAAGCCAACTCACGCTGTACCTTCCGATCTCCAAGGCCGAACCCAATCTGTCGGATTACCAACCAAGCCGGGAACAATGAAATGCCCCAGAGTCCAAAATTCAAGTAGACACCTGCGACCTGCTCAAAGATGTTGATGCTGTCCAGTCCGTACTGCGCCATCCAGCTAATCAGCAGCAGCTCATGTGTCATGGTGAAAGGGGTGACCTACGCTGACAGCTTGAGCTGCAGATTCCGTTGCTCTCAGCAGACCGGCAATCCGAATCACCTCTGCTTCGTCATTCGCCAGATTGCCAACAACGAAGTAACTACCACATAGTCAGCTCAGTTGATAAATTATACGGGCACAGTTACTTACAGAAACAGGTAGTTGAGCTGGAACCCAATGATGACGAAGAGGAACAGAGCAAATCCTCTGCCGAACCCTGGGTCGACCCAGTCATAGCTTGGCTGAGTCTTGCGAAACTCGGTGACAATTACTGTCGCCCAAATCCACCAACAGCCTTGCAATCCGAGGACGACGAAAAAAGACCAGCGGGCCCGCTTGTACAGGCTGATTTTCGTGTAATCAAGGAACGCCCCGAGAATGTTTCCAGCTAGCATCGCAACAATCCCGGATAGGAATGATCCCAAAGCACGTGCCCGTACGCTAAACCATAGCGACTGATAGGTGAAGATGATAGCCTCAGAATAGACCGCTTGGGTTATAAGCGGGACAATGAGGAGGAAGTTCTTGGAAAGAAAGAGCTTTCCGGTGGCTTTAAGTTCCCGCAGGCTGCTTTCTGTTATCTTGAGGTGTACCTTGACCCCATCTTTGCGCTGGACCTGATATGGATGACTAAGAAGCAGCCCACTGAACGGCGCCAGAGCTTGGAGTACAATGAAGACAAGGTATACCGTGTAGGATACCTTCCCAGCTTTGTTATCTTGCGCGTTGATGCCCAAATTTATGGCTCCTCCCAAAATTTGACCTCCGAGCCGGAAACTGAGCCAGAGGCCCAGGAAGCGACCTTGATTATATGGCTCCGGGTACGACAACGCGACTGCTGCTTCCGACATCCAGAATATGCCTGCAGAAAGACCACAAAGTGCAGCCCCGACCAAGACAAACCACTCGTTCCCGAAGCGATTGTTCATGTAAAGACCGGCGGCGTAGAAACAGTATCCCAGAGTTCCTACTATTAGTGTCCACTTGATGCCAATGGCACGGACAATTACGCTAGAGAAGATGCAGGAGAGGACCATGAGGCAAAACGTGAGCGCGTTGGCTGCATTGACCACTAAGACAACCGTCAGCTCGACTCAACACCACACAAAGCTTCGCGTGACTCACGCCGCGGGCTTTCACTGCCCCCTGCCCCTAAGGAGTTCATGGCTCTTTGACAGCATCAGTCCGGCTCATCTGAATAAAGGAACGGGCTCCAATTACCCCCAAATGCCAGGTGCGAGGAAGTTACACGTTCCGAGGATTAGGGCATTGAACAGTGTCGAGCGATACCATTTTGCTGTATCAGGTAAGTATGAATTGAGTAGGATCAGTGCAGGATTCTAAGACTCACGCTTCACAATTTTCCTGTCTGGCTGTAGAATTTCGACATCTGTCGGCTCCGAGTTCTCCTTCATGTCTGCCATATTCACCCGCGTGGTCAGTTTTGGGAGCAATCAGGGGTATCGGATTGTTTCTCCAATGGATTCGCGACTAACAACGGACTACTTTAAAGAGCATATCATATTAGCGCGGCAGCCACGAGGAGATCTGCTCAAATACAATTCTCAGGCATGCGCTCGGGACTTCGGCTGGGTCATCAAAGCTTGAAATGACGAGCAATTCGTTATCGGCACACCTTCTCGATACTTGGATGAGAGAGGAAATCAACGGCCGCCGCCTTCGCTCGGACACCCTGGTTAAGCTCCAGACCTGCGTTCAATCGATTTGTGTGGTCCCTTAATCCTGGCAATGCGGAGTAGTGGAGTAGGCGCCTGCGGTTGATGCTTACTCGTGAGGGTGGCGTGCTCGCACGACATTCGAGGATGTTGTGGCGTAACAACGGGCCGCACCTAGCAGACATTGAATCAAAATCAACACTCCTAACATATCCAGAGTCAAAGATACGTGATCAAATACGGTATGGTCATTCTTCTTGAAGGCTTGTCATCATGCAAAGCGAGCCTACGGATGACGGTGCGCACTTCAGCCCATAATTTTAAGAGGTTCTAAGGGCGAGTTCAAAATTAGCAAGGCAATATGGAGAAAATGATATGGTGAAGTCAAGTGATGCTTCCCAGGCGAAAAAATGCAGGACACAGGCGTATTTGCCCAACCCTGTGCGAAAACATGCTGCTCGGCTGCTTTCATAAGTGGGAACTGAAACCAGACAGATCAAGGACTGTCCGCAAATGCAAATTTTGGTATCGGCGAATGAAAATGGAGCATCAAATCTCCGTAGAATTCAAAGCTGCTCCCACAAAGGAGAAGAAGATTGCAACGTCCTTTTGGAACTGAGCTCTTCCTTGCGCGAGAATGACAAGCCTCGGGAGTCTTCAATCTTTCAACTAAGTCCAGCTCGAAACGCGCCGCCTCCCGTCTCAAATAATCTCCTCCCTAGATCAAGCTTTCGTATTTGTCCATCCCGGACTTCCCTCCCTGTCCATTGTTTTGATGCTGTTGCTTACCAGCTCCAAGTTGCATCACTGAGAGCGACCCATTATTTGTTTGAGCGGTCGAAGCCATGGGAGGCGGCGCGATGCTGAAACTAGAATACGGGGACTGGCTCTTCTGCGTCGCCTTTCCCAGATGGCTCATCCCATTGAAGGCGGAATTGGATTGGAGGTTACAGGGCCGAGTTGCAGCAGACCAGTTTACTGACGCACCATTATTACCTTGTGAAGATGCATTTGGAAAGGGGCCTTGAGCTCCTGGGTTAGATTGTGGTGGGATCGAATTGAATGAATTCATTCCATAGCGAGAATTGTTCTGAGTCGGGCGGCTAGGTTGAAGCGGCAAAGAGAAGGTCGAGTTTGTTGTAAAGCTATTGGCGGATCCCGCCGCCACTGTTTGGGGAGATATGAAGTTGTTAAGAGAATTTCCTCGAGCCATTGGCGGCATGCTGCTTAGTGGCTGCTGTGCAAGAGTTCCCATGCCCATCTGTGGTGATTGAGATGACGCTTGCTGTGGCGGAGGAGTGCTCCATGAAAATCTCGGAGCGTCGCTTTGCATTCGCGGATTTGTTGATTGTGAAAAGCCGGCAGAAAGAGGTGGGCTCGTTGTCCGGGAGTTTGTGCCGCCCCATCCAGCATCGAATGCGTCCATGGGTCCACTTGCTCGTGATCTGCCGGTAACAAGGCTCTCGAAATCCTCGTCGCCTCCAATTTGGCTACCACCAAACCCATTCGTGGCACTTCCAGCCCCATTGCCGAAAGACATGAAGTCGTTGACGCTGGCGCCTCCAGGGGCAGTATTGCTGGTCGAAAGCTCTTGGAGTTTGCGGGTATGCTCCTGCTCTATACGAGTCGACAGTTGCTTGATCAGTGCCATAAAACCTTGGAATTGCTGCAGATTGAGAAGTGGGCCAAGAGAGAAATTCCAAAGGATCGGTAGTACGTCCATGGCAAGAAAGTCGGAATCAGCGATTTTCCCAACCTCCTGGAAGACTTCCAGCGCAGACATCTAAGGTACATTAGAGATACTCAATGAAATGTTGGGGTACCTTACCATGACAGCAGGCTCTTTGGTTTTCATGGCTTTGAGCAAGGGCACAACCTTCTCCTGGATTGTGTATTTGTCAAGCACCGCTGGGCTCTGCTTTTGACTTGACGCGTCCACGGTCATTCCGTCGAGACCGTCGCCTTTCTCTTCATTCGTACCACCACCGCAGAGGGTTCTGAATGCTTGGAGGCCCCGTATCTTGATACCCATACTGGTGGTCTTGGCAAACACATTGGCTACCACGGGAAAAAACTCGTTCTTGATTGTCGAAAAGTCTAGAACGTATATGATCACGGGTAAAGTTCGGAGAGCAGCATCAACAATTCCATGTGTTGGTGACTCAAGTCCAAGCTGTACGAGCGGCAGGACGTCTAGACCGCAATTAGCACTTGCCATGCTGATCTTTCAGAGACACTTACCATCTTTGAACTCTTTTCCATTGCAACTCTCCGATATCAGACGCATTTGCTCGAGGATTATCATGAGACCGGCTTCCTTGGCGGTATCTCGCTCGGCCTGCACTGGTTTGCTTCCACCAGGCGAAAGAAATACTTGTCGAAGCCGGGGGATCACCCGCTCTGAGAAAGCCCGCCGCCCCGACGGCATCATGGTGATAATTTTGAATACATTTTGCAGTACCAGAGAAAGTAGCTCCCTGTCCTTCATTTCTTCCAGCAAAGCGGGTAGTACTTTCTTCTCTAGAACCGACTTTGGGAATTGATTTAGGATCCTTGGGAGACCTCGCATGAACTGCGATTTCTCTGCTGCTGTTTTGGCAGGTAGAGAGTCCAGAAAGCGAATTGTGGAAACGAGGATGTTGTCAAAGTATTGAGCTTGTTGGAACTCTCGAGCATTCATTCGTTGTGCTGGTCGTCTGGTGATCAGGCGCGGGAGCACACTCGAAGCAAGATCGCGGGGCAAAGTATTTTTGGACAAAAAGTTGTTGTTCTGAGTGGGTATCATTGAGGAAGAGGAGAATAATCGTTTGTATGTTGAGGCGCTCTGGTTTGTTTCCAGCGGACTCTGGTGGGGAGAATTGTACAGAGCAATGATAAGAAGGCCGAGGGAGAACATGTCCGCGGCGGTGGTGATATTATTGTCCATCACAAAGTCCGGGGAGGTATAGTCCAGACTGATCTGTACCGAGCGCGGCAACCTTGGATCATAATTCAGAATCTCGGATAGGGATATGGGCGTCACAGAGGTGGCCTTTGTAGAATTTTCGGGAGGGCTGCAGAAGCTCAGTCCTGAAATCTTCCAGTCGGACTATTATTTTGGCAGTGTAAGCAGATCATTCCTTCGGATCAGACATTCGAGAGAGGGGGAGCATGCCTTGGCGTTGACAAAAATGGCATCCGGAGTCAAGTTGCCGTGGACTAGGCCAGCACCTTCATGCAAAAACTCCAAACCCTTACCAATTTGGAGCAGTCCTTTTTGAATTTCCAGTTCGTCAATTTCCACCTCGCGGCGACGCCTGCTGCCATCTTCTTCTACGACATATCGGCTGCTTCTGCCACCTGGTCCACCGGATCGTTCCTGGTCATCTTTTTCTTGAAGAAGTCCCGCTAGCGACGCAGTGACTGGCTCCGTCGCAAAAATCAGTCCTCCGGTGCGCGTCTCTTCGACGGGTTCGGCAAGTTCGAGGACCGAGGGGTGCCTGAGACGAGCCAAACAGCTCACTTCTTTCTTCAACCGCTCCACCACTTCATCGTGCGTCCTCTTCAACGACCCTGCGGTTGATCTCGGACCAAATCCACCACCATTGGGCTCGAGAGACTTTCTCTCAAATACAAAAACAGAGACAGCCTTTCCCGTGCTCTTCTTTTTTGCGTCATAGATCTTCCAGGGTCCCGATGTCGACGTAGCGTTGGACGCGATGCTGTAGTTGGCGCCGATGTTGGAGGTCAAGGACTTGACAGCAGAGGAGAAGAACTGGGCGGCCATGGCGAGGGTTTAGCCTGCGGCGCAAGCAGCGGGGGAGGACGAGCGGTTGGGGAGCTTCAGCAATAGGGCGGCGGCGGGCTTGCAAGGGTCGGCAAGCAGTCAGCATTGCGACATGTCAAAGACAACCAAGACAGCGAGAGCTTGGCGCACGTCGACGGTAGCAAGAGAGAAGGGCGAGGTGAGGTGGAATGGAGAGCAGCGGGAGCTGAAGTTGTCGATGTATCCAACTGGCAAATGGCGGCGGACATCATTCATTACCTTGCCTTAGCAGGGATCAGCCCCCAGGTTTGCGTCGATTGGCTCCGGTTGGGTGTCCGGCCACCCAGTCATAACTTCATGCTTGGAATTTCCATCTATCCAAACTTCAGTGTCCCATCCTCCGCGTCTCCATTGTTGCTCCCCTCCAGGCCTGAGTTGAGGCTCTATTCTCACAATGCTTCAACAGCGATCGTCTGCGCTACTTGCGCGCCTCGGATCCCTTTGCCTGCGCCCTGCGACCCTTGCGCCCTCATCTTTTGCTACTCGGCGATGTCGGAGGACGTACAGCACCAGCACCACCCACGCCGACGAAGCCTCGGCCTCCAAGCTGGCCCGAATTGAGCCCTCCAAGCTATCGGTCACCAAGACCGCGACTCCCATGGACCTGTTGCCCCCAGAGGAATTGGTCTTCGGTCGTACTTTTACTGGTATCCAACTCGCGGCGCGTAGCATTACATGATATTAGATCATAGCGAGCTCACTTCTCCCACGCAGACCATATGCTCTCGATTGAATGGACTGCCTCCGAGGGTTGGCTGGCCCCGCGCATCACTCCGTACCAGAACCTCTCCCTAGACCCCGCAACTTGTGTCTTTCACTACGCCTTCGAGGCCTTCGAGGGTATGAAGGCTTACAAAGATAAAGACGGCCGGATCCGCTTGTTCCGCCCGGAGAAGAACATGGCTCGTCTCAACAAGTCCGCTGCTCGGATTGCATTACCCACCTTTGACGGCGAAGCCTTTACAAACCTTATTGCTCAGTTCTGCCAGCTCGAGGATCGCTTCATCCCGTCCGCTCGTGGCTACTCCCTCTATGTGCGGCCAACAATTATTGGCACGCAGCGTACACTGGGCGTCGGCCCTCCCGGTTCCGCGCTTCTTTATGTCATTGCATCTCCCGTGGGTCCGTACTATCCTACTGGCTTCAAGGCGGTGTCTTTGGAGGCGACAGACTACGCTGTGCGCGCATGGCCGGGTGGTGTCGGCGACAAGAAACTTGGCGCAAATTACGCGCCTTGCATCGTGCCGCAAATGCAGGCAGCTTCCCGTGGCTTCCATCAGAACCTCTGGCTCTTCGGTGAGGAGGAATATGTAACAGAGGTTGGCACCATGAATCTTTTTGCTGCAATCAAGAACAAGGAGACAGGGCAGCAAGAACTACTGACTGCACCGCTCGATGGCACAATCCTTGAGGGAGTCACGCGCGACTCCATTCTGGCGTTGGCCCGGGAGCGCTTGGCTCCCGAAGGATGGAAAATCTCTGAGCGAAAGTTTACCATGAAAGAGCTCGCAGACGCTGAAGACGAGGGCAGGATGGTCGAAGTCTTTGGCGCCGGAACAGCAGCAATTGTCAGCCCCGTAAGGAAGATTAGCTGGAAAAACCGCTTGGTTGACTGTGGCCTGAAAGATGGCGAGGAGGCGGGTCCCATAGCAAAGAGGATGTTGGACTGGATGATGGGCATTCAATATGGCGATGAAGAGCACCCGTGGAGGTATGTCACCACAAACCAAAGTCTAAAAAAGAGCTAACTGATGTCTCAGCTACAAAATTTAATGTCGTTCTCACCGGCCATTAAAATGAGTCCTTGGAAAAGTCGCGTCAATCACAACCTACAATTGTACGACTCGCGTTCTAGATGTCTGACCGGGGACTCCGTATTTCCAATGTTGATGCTTGTTATGTACAAGGAAAGGTAGATGGAAGAACATGATGGTGGAAGCGGTCCACGATGGGATTATCTTGGCATGTTTGTCGCGTGAGCGACCTGGTGCGGCCCAGAAGCAATTAAACCTAACATGTCGCTTTCGAGACTTGGATACTGCTATGACCACGATGCTATGTTTTAGATGGGACTGTTTCGGGAGCAGCCAGATCTTACAGCCACCATAGGTCTTCTTGCATGCTAGTTGGCTTTGATACTCCAGTAAGCTGCTTGACGACGCAATGGATATCTACTAGACTTGAGCACTCGTTTGCAGGCATATGAATTGCGAGCAGTCATCTTGGATGTTGTAGCAGGGATATTGGCATTGGAGTGAAGGCGGAAGATTCTTCTTTTGAATGCGTGACAAGTCTACCAAAGAGATCGCGATTGAGATCGGCCGCATCGGAGCAAAAGGCGACTGGGTCAAAGTAAGAGAGGTTCGTAGCGTCCAGATTCGTTCCATTTCGCAACCGTTGATTTCTTCTCCTATGTGCATACTGTTGGGTATCCACGCCCGCCTCGAAATTGAGCACATTTGACGCATGCACTGCCGCATGGCTTCGGAGCGGTTGCCTGTCATAACATTTTTTAGACCACCTTGACCCCTCCGCAACCGTATCAATGGCCCGCCGGGAAATGCATAAGAAACCTTGGGACACCGCAGCTATTTACGCCTAAGCCTGTAAGATCTCATCAGTCGCTGGATCCTCGCAATCAGCAACACTCTCCTACCTTAACAGCGTAAATCCTCTGAGGGAAGTGGGTTTGCTTCTTCTTCTGCTTCTCGGTGACCAGAGAGACCTCGTGCTTGGTCAGCCGCCTGCGCAGAGCGCGCGTCTGCTTGCGACGAAGGTCAAGAGGCAGGTACTTCTTGCCCTTGTAGAAGAGACGCAGCTGCTGGCGCTGGCTGGAGTTTATGACGGTCAGGACGCGGGCGATCGACTTGCGAACGTCGTGGCTGCAGGTTGATCCAGTTAGCGTTTCATTCCCAATGCGGTGGTATATTCATGGTGTTTTCGGGATCAGTCGGCTAAGAATGGTTTCCGTGCGAAAGAGCGCTCGTGGAGGGTTGATCGTACATCTTGGAGAGCTTGGAGGCAGAGCCGCCGGCAATCTTCTGAGTGCGCAGACCGACGAGCTCGGTCTTCAGCTCATCAAGCTGCTTCTTGAGGTCGTCCTTGCTCTTTCCCACGAGCTGGCTGGCCTTGACCTTTCCGGACGACTGCAAAGGCTGTGTTAGCCGCTCATTCTCGCGGAGAGTTGTTCAGGATCGCAGATTCACTCACCATGGTCGCGAGTTTGTATCGGTTCGATGTGTCGTCGTCGTTGGGAGGGTCGTGGTCGTCGGTCGTCCCGTCAAACAATCGTCTCGAGAGCTTTTTCGACAGAGAGTTGGTGGGCGACTAGGCCGGCGCTCGCTTAGAAATAACACCGACGAAACGCCAAAGCCTGGGGTCCTATCACGTGCCCCGCCGCATCCTGTCCGAGCCACTCGAATGCCTGGGACGTGACGGGAGCTCAGACTGGACATTGCCTACCACTTTACTCCAGATACCCCGTTGTCCACAACACTCGGTAGATTGCTGTCTACGTCGCGCTGCAAGGCAAACAAGCCTACTCCACTCCACTATGGCCTCGACAGGTGGGGGATGGGCGCAGCTGCGCCAACAAGCCCGATCTCTCGAGTCGCAGGTGCACAATATCCCATAAGCTCCGCTGCGCCGCCATGGGCTGACTAGGACAAGACAGAGTCGTTGTTACACTCGTACTCGCAGTTTGCCTCCATGACCAATATACCCGGCAAGCCTACCGAAGAAGAACTACGAATAGAGTCACAGATTCGTGAGCTCCTCGAAAAGGTACATTCTTGCTGTCCAGCCCGTTCCATGCTTTGCTCCGCATCGCTCAGCTGTCGTAGCGCGAAACCACAATTGGGCAACTGACCCGTCTACTCGACTCCTCCGCCGATCTGACCTCGTCCGCCCTCAAGCAAAACAATCTGGCTAGACACCGCGAGGTACTTTCCGACCATCGCAGGGAGCTCTCTCGCCTTAAATCAGCCATCGGAACTGTCCGTGATCGCGCAAACCTCCTTTCAGACGTCCGCTCCGATATTGATGCCTACCGTGCTTCCAACCCCGAGCAAGTAGAAGCTGATTACATGTTGGACGAGAGGAGACGTTTGGAAAACTCTCACAACATGACCGACAGCGTATTAAGCCAGGCCTATGCAATCAATGAAAACTTTGGATTTCAAAGGGAGACGCTGGCGAACATCAACCGTCGGATTACGAGCGTGGCGAGCCAAGTGCCTGGCATGAATACTTTGATCAACAGAATTGGCGCAAAGAGAAGAAGGGATGGAGTTATTTTGGGGAGCTTCATCGCATTTTGCTTTCTCATGTTGCTCTGGTTTTCGTAGCGGTTTGCGTGTCGGAAGAAAGGTTTAGGGATTGCGGTGCCCGAAAGCGGTGTTGCGGACAGTCACTTCTGGCCTGGGAACTGGCTTGGCGTTTGGGTAATTTAATTCAGGGCCGATGCCTCTTCCATTCAACTTGCCCCCGCTCGTCTCAAAGGGACAATATATTTCAACTTCAACAGAGAAGCTATTGTGCGGCTTATACTTGGGTTTTGCTCTTCGCGTTTCCAGTTGTCTCGGCAATCAGGGTTCTCAGACCTTTGTTCAAGTACTGCTTCTCCCCTTCACGCGCATCACCGCTGCCGGCCCATCGAATCCTGCAGGCTCCGTCCACTAAGAAAACGTAGCCCACCTTGGCGTTCATGATGCCAACGTTTTCGCGAATGTCGTCCGTGATGCCTTTTCTTACGAAGAAGTACTTTTCCCAGTCATCTTGGGAACGCTCTTTCCGCAGCCGGCCCCTGAACAGAGACAAGATGGCATGTTTCAGGCGATTAGTCTCAATGTTTACTTCGACGTGTTGGGCAATGCCCTTGTGTCCGTCCAGTAGCCGCCTCAAGTCTGGGTTTTGTTCCTCAGATGTCCATGTTTGAACTTGTCTCAAGGCCCACTCGGTGCTATAGACGCTGACCAGCGATATGCGATTGAGCAGGACAAGAGTGGTATCAGAAAGTTTTGTTGAATCGGCGAGGGTCGTACCAACAAAATTTGGGAAGAAGAGGGCGCGATCGGCTCGAAATACACGTGGGTTTGCTAGAAAAGACTTGCCACGCTCGTACTGCATGTTCGTGAAATCGCGGAAGTATGGCCTGCTAACTGCTTTGGTACTGCGCACATGGATGTCAGCGCAAGCAATCACAAAAGTCTATCCCAGGGAGAAAGATTTACAGCTCCTTTCTCCTCTTGATATGAGTATCCCAGTCGACAAAGTCATCGCGTCTCTGCTGCAAAGACCGCGTATCCTCCCCAGAATTGTCTCCTGGGAGCGGGGGCCGATGGAAGCCAATTGGTCTTCCTAATGTCTCCAGATTGAAGCCTTCGTTCTTGCTGGGTGCCTTGTAGCTTGCAGGGCTCTGACCAACCGGTGCAGGGGCAGACCGTTCCTCTGGTTGAGGGAATCGTACAGTCAAGAGGCGTGTCGACGTGCGGAATGCGCGGAGTTGGCATAGGCGACAGATTTTGAGAGGACCGAAGGTGTTTGGGAGGGGTGACCGTACTCGCGCAGGATGCATGGCTGTCTCTTGTGGATGAAAGCAAAATGTGTAAGTGTACGTCAAACTAAGGTGTTGTAGAGCGCTCCTTTTCCATCGAACCGGAAGCTTGACATGGGCACGCCGGCGGCGGGTCCAGGATCCGCCGTTAAGGTTTTCTGGGCCCGTGCCCAACAGCTCGTCACAGTCGGGCGGCTTCCGCGGAATCCTTGACCATTATTATGCTTGATTGAGAGACTAACACCACGTCTTTTGGACAATTGCTACCCACTCTCAGCATTTCTGTCCTTTGTCGAGTATCTTATCATAGCACCGGTCAAATTTAAGGCAGCAAATTTGGACGCAAACCACCAAGTAACACAAAAAGCTATTAATCATTACGCAAGGATGCAAAATACTCTGCGCCGTCCATGCAGCATCCGAACCCCAAGAGTTTCTCGTGGCTCATGCCAATTATACCCTTCAGACCTTACTTTTTCACAATCCGCACGCACTGGCGGCAACCTCGGCGTACTGCACGTCAATGCGACCCAGGTTAGCGGCCTGATTATTGGTCAAATCGTTCATGGCAGCCTGAGCGATGTTGAATCCAGCACCCGCGTGATCAATGGCAAGCACGTTGATGGTCTTGCCGTTGTACGTCAAAGAGTAACACTTGCCACACTGTGGATTTGATCGTCAGTCACTCTTTTGAACCTGCTTGACGGGCATATTAATGTCACTCACGTTTGCGGAGCCCCATCCAGCAACGAATTCCGAACCGCCGATGTAAGGAAATTTAGGAAGCGATCCCTGGGTAGTGTACCCCTTGGTGAGAAGTCCATACGCGCCATCCGAGCAAGAGACAGTGGCAAGAGAACGGGTTGCATCATCGTAATTAGGATCGTAGGAGAGGGTTATGGCAGAGGCGGTGGAGGCAAGAGAGGCGATGGCGGCGAAGAACTTCATTTTGACACTTCTTTGAGAATTCTGGTGGTGCATTGAGAAATCGTAGATGGCAGCGATGAGGTGCTGAGACAGTGGGTAGATGAGACTGCTGGACCATGTGCTGTTGAATGAAGAGAGAATTTCCACAGATTGCGCGCAGAATATGCGCGTACTTATAGTCAACAGACCATCTTCGCGAAGAAGGCCCTCGACTATGGATGAGATGTCGTAAAATGCCGGAGACCTTGCGCAGCTCGTGACATGTCGGCGAGCACCAGACCTGGATGCGGGCAGGCCAAATCCCTGCTTTGTGCGGTCTCTTCCCAAGCCCAGCTCCATCCAATGCGGCCGCCGTCTGAAGACAGTAATAGAAGTGTCATTGCTTGACTAAGCTGTGCGATGATACCATGTGGCGTTGAGAGACATCCAGAGGTGGCAGTGAGCACTGGTCAGCCTGTCGCTCGTGGCATACGAAGTTTGCAAGCTATGACCAGTATCTGCGCTACGTGCCCATTCGATGTAGCATCGAGACTGCATGTCTACAACTGGCGATTTTGGTCTTCAGCTGGTGCTCTGACCTCGGGCGTCGTCCACAGTACACTGGCACACTATGTACATAGCAGCTGTTACATCTAGCAAAGCATCTTCCGTCAGATCAACTCCAGGATTGGCGTGCTTCTTCGTGGAAATATGTCCAAGGGGTACACGGTCGTGGGCTTTCTGTCCGGATCCGTCTCGGATTCCGGCTAAAAGAAGACCTGTAGGTTCGTCATATTTTCACGCCAGTAAGGCTAGTAGGTTGGGCCTGACGGGCGGGCGGTGTTGCAATGCTGGTGGATGGTGCTGGAGGAGCTGTTGATAGACCGCGGGAAAGCAGTGCAGAATACGAGAAGCACTAGTCGGACGAGGAAGAGATCATCGTCGGTGCAGCACATTTCTCACATCTTGGCTGATTGAGGTCGAATAGAAGAAGAAGGTGGTGGTACTTGAGGTGAGCGAGCGGCGGTGACAGACTTGACAGCAGCAGATCGTGTTCGCGGCGCAAAAATAGAAACTCGAGGTTCCACCTCCACCCGGGGCAACCAGAACAACCATACGAAACGAACACGGCCCCTCCTCCCCATTATTCGGCCTGCACCTGGTTGGCCTTACTCGCCTACTAACACCGGCAATCTGCTAAAATTCAATAAGTAGCAGGCTCGGCTCGTGCTCTCTTGTTCCATCGTCGCTTGTTCGCTGTCTGTGCACGCCCATCCTCACGTCAGGTCACCATCGAACCAAGATTGGATGCCTATTGATTGATTCTTGCATTACGTCCTGTTGAAGTCGAAGACTATTCAGGACGGAACTTTTGATTGCAATCTTGGCCAACAGATCTTGCGTGCAACGTCCAAGCTATCTATAAACCTGACTATGTCTGATGACGATGATAATGAAGATGATAACATTTAAAGGTCCCAGGCACTAGCCCAACGCCCGTGGGGGACAGGACCGGTGGATCTGTATGGGATCACATGATGGCCCAGCTCATTCACTCAGCATGGGCCCCAAACAGGGAGCAACTATGCACATAAAGCAGAAACTAGTGGAGCCTAAACCAAAGAAAATCAAAAGAAACACTGCGACAATCTATAAAAGGAGAAAAGAAGCATCCCGCAAGCGAGAATCCTCCCATTTGCTCGCTCCTTCTCGGTTTATTTAAATCTGTGGCCTTTGCATAGAGCAAGGACCACTGGGTCCTTCTGCACACAAAAAGTGGCAGAAGAACAGTACCCCACTATTCCACACAGTATCCCCGAAAATGTAACTAGAAACAAGTAAATAGCCCGGTTGGTCGTCAGGCCAACCCGTCCTACATAGCCTGTGGC
>JAIFKG010001644.1:0-19632 GCA_020351975.1 Phyllosticta ampelicida
GGTGGGTGGGGTTTAGATGCTGCGGTAGTTGCTTGGATAGGTAGGTACTATACGCGGGATACGGATGGGCAGTGAGTCGGTGATGGCGAGGGCGAAAGAGACAGGCAGGGAGATAGAAATGGAAGGTGAAAGTTGACGCTTGAGGATCGAAGCTTGAAGACCGGGAAGTAATTCAATGCCATGTGTATTACTGCATGTACAGTAGCATTCCCGCAGCCAGAGCAAGCGGGGCGGAACTCAGGTCCCCCCTCTTGCGCGGCGCATGCATGCATCTGCGCTCCTCCAGCTGTCGACACCTGTCTACCATTGCAACGGTCCTGTGACTTTTGTCCTTCTACCCACTGCCCGTTTTCGCACTAATATCTACGCCTCCCCTACGCACCGTCCTACCTACTTACGCTCACTAAACAAAACTTACCGCATCAACATGGCGGCATCCCATCTCACCCTCACAAAATCAAGTGCCGAGGCAAACTGGCATCAGATATCAGCTAGGGCGGGGCCCAAACGCGCGGGCCCTTGCGCAGAGGAGCCGCATCCATCGCACCGCCCGTTGCACTGCCGATGTAAATGTAGGCGCTGTGATTGGGCATTCGCCGTCGACGGCACCTCAGGCGAGATGACGGTTCGGTCCCCCCGGACGCCAGTTGCCGCCGTATTTTTGTCAAGCCTGGCCGCTAGTTCGAGAAATGGTTGATTTTGTACGCGTATGCCGGGGCTGAAGTTCGTGTTTTTATTTTAATTTTTATTTTTGAATATGAAGGAGTGAGATCGAGAGGCCAGCACCATGAAATTTGGAGGAAGGAGCTTTGGCTGAAGTGGGCGTGCGGCAGTGACGAGTTGTGGTCGGGAACTCTTATCCGGAGTCGGCGACATGGCTCGCGACCAGAAGAGGGCGGAGAAGCGGGCGCCGATGTCCGTCCTCCGAACGTAAGTAATGGACAGAAATCTGGATGGTTATTGTTGACGTCTAGGATCGGAGCGCTGATGGCGACATCAACCTCAATGGTACACATGGCATGGGCAGCGGCTTAGCCTCTTTGAGTGTTAGCATGGCAGGGCATGGCGAAGCTTATATTGAAAGCGCCGTGATATCATGGCAAGTTCGACGTGATGTCGTTGGAAGACGTTGGAAGCAAGTACGGCGTTGTTGCGATTGGATTCTCGATTTTTTGATCCACCGGCCAGCTGGCCTTTCGTTCAACGCTTCCTTTCTAATCATCTCAATTTCGCCGACCGTTCTTTGATTTCATCTCGAGTCCCGAGTTCAAAAAATTTGTTCTGACCCATCCCGTCTGGCTGGTACTATCCTTTCCCTTGACCTCAACACGCACCAGACACCGCAGCGACCGACGCAAAGCAGGGGGCAAGTTCTTCGCAAATCTCCGCAGAGGATAGATAAAGGAGTAAAGAGGAATCAAGGAGAAAATGAAAACGAAGAGGAAAGGGTGAAGAGACACGAAGAAGAGTACAGCGCAGCGTACATACAATTGTACGTACTTGGCAAGTGGTGGTATCTCGACTCGACTCACTTGAACGCGGCATCTCACCTCCTGCTCATGCTCGACCGAATCATCGGCTGAGAGAAGAGAGCAGGCCTGAGAGCAAAAGAAGGCAACGAGAGGTAAAAGCACGATTGACCCAGGCCGGTGGTTTCTTTATCCATCCGGCCAACGAAAAAACGCCGTACCATGCATCCTGAGTAACCCCGTTCCCCATGCAACTAGCAGAAAGTTCAAACATTTTCTCGGTGACACAACGACGTAGAAATTGGGCTCCAGAGTAGTTCAAGGCATTGAAAGGACAAACTCCAGAGAACTCGAGTTTTCTTTTCGTTCAAGACGAAGCGAATTACACCAGGAAAGCCTTGTCTAAGCTTCGCAGTGCCTTGGAATCTTCCCCAAACCCCGAGATCCGGTTGCTCACGTGGGGGAGAGGACCGTTTGGGCTCCTGCTGCCTTGACGGCTGTTGCCGCTGGTGTCGCTCCTGGTTTCGGCAGGTTCAGAAGTACCGTTTACCAGGGCGTGGATGCTCGGGAAAATCTTGCCGGTGGACGTGGTCGGCGGGCCGCCGTTGGAGGTCTCGCCATTGGTTTGAGCCTCGGCGGAGCTCGTGGGAGGCGGCGCTTGTTTGCTTGGAGGCGATGCCATTGGTTTGCCATTGGTAGCGGGCGCCGAAGTTTTAACTGGAGGAAGTTGCGGTCCAGATGTCGTAGGGGCAGGTAACGCAATCCTGTCCTGTGGAGATTCATACTGGGGGTACGAGTGAGGCGGATATCCTGGGGCCGAAGTCACCGGTCCGGAGGAAATTCGTTGGGCCCGAGGAGAGAGGTTTGGTTGGTGTTGTGGAGGTGGGGCCATGTGAGGGAATGGGTGCCCATTGGAGAGTGGAGGAGGTGGTGGAGGCAGTCCGGAAGCCGGAGGTCCCTGAGGAGGACGGTCAAAGACAGTGGGGGCCGAGAATCCAGGGTGGTGAGGGTGAGGGTGAGGGTGAGGGTAAGGGTGAGAATACGGATGAGGGGGGTGAGCGATGTAGCCCGGGTGAGCAGGTGCGTAGTAGTGAGTGTAAGCGTGAGGCGGCGTCCCAAGCGGAGATGGGGGCCAACTGCCCGGCGGTGCGTGGATTGCATATGCGGGGACCGGAGGGCCTGCTCTCGCGTACGGAGATCCCATCTGGTGTGGCGCGGTGGTAAAAGGTGATCCACCCATTGGACCTCGCGTGACTGCTGGAACGCTGGATTGCTCGTTTACCGACGATTCTGGGTACATGCCCTTTTGGGGACGGATGTGACGCAACGCTGTTTGTTCGTTAGCCAAAATGACGCAACGCAGGTCCAGAAGACTCACTTGGGTCCTGCGACGGTTGCATAAGCGTCTGCGAGGTGGGGCTCGCACGCGAGTAGTAGCTGATCAGGTGGAGGTGTTGGCCGGTTGAGGTCGTAATGCTGAACGACTGCTTCATGAGACCATCGGGCTTGTAGCGGTAGCCGTCGTCGGGCATGGCGTCGTCGTCGGACCCGTCTTTGGAGCCAGAGTCAGACTTGTTGCCCGACTTCTTTGGTGCCGAGAAGCTGTTGCCTCCTCTTTTACCCTCCATTTCGCGGTAGGTCAGGAAGCTGCCCGAAACTCTGCTTGCACTCCATGACTTCCCGTCGGTCCACCTCCTCATACCAGCCTCACGCTCATCCCAGACGAAGACGGAGCCGGACTTGATTTGCTGACGTTCCTTTTCGGAAAGACGACGCTGGACGCGGGGGAGCAGGCCAGTTCGACATGCCTCGAAGAGGATGATTGCGTCATTGGGGGTTCGGACGTGGCCATGGTATGTTTCCATGATGGCGGGGGCGGGGGTGGTGAGAGTGATGTTCGTGGTGGTTGTGGTTGTGAAGCGCTACGGCCAGGTCGTGGCAACGAAGCGAAGAGGGAAGAAGGACACCGATAGCCTTAACGGTGGGTAGGTACAAAGGATATAAAGTTTCGGTTAAGCCAACTGCAGAAACACCGAGCGTCAGCCAAGCCATGGTACCGGCTGAGCCAGAATCAATTTGAGTTGATGCATGGGACAAAGTTAGGCCAGCAATAAGCAAGCGACTAGGCCTTGAGGATGCTTGCGAGCCAAGGGTGGGCGACCGCGGTCAACCTCGCACGGAACGGGGCGGGAGTAATGTTGGCAGCGGCGATCTGAAACAGGAATAAAGTTGCAAAACAGGACTTACAGTCGAGGATAAGCTTGAAAAGGCGGTGCGATGTTATTCAGCGTAGAAGAGAGGCGGCGCCGGCGGAGGAATGGTAGAGGCGGAGGGAGGGCGGAGCGGATGTGGGGTGGGTTGAGAGGATAGGGTCCGTCGGCAGAGTGTCAGAGCCAAGGAGAGGAGGGGGTCGAGGAAGAGCCGAGCGAGACGAGAGAGGAGGGAGAGGCGAGAGAAGAGCGACGAGGAGACGGAGATGGCTTGCTGGAGAGGAATGTGCCTTTTCTTAGACGCGAGAGAATGGATCGGCCTTGGCCTGCTTCGAGTGGCGCATGTCGGGAGTGGATCAGTTTTGGATGGCATTGGTGTTTGCGCGCCCTTGTTGGGGCCCAGTGCCCAGAGAGCATCAGTGCGCAGAATAAGCGTTTCCCCTGCTCGACCCTAAGGCTAACTTTAATTCAAAGTGCCGCGCAAACAACAACGAGCTCCAGCGTAAGCCCGCCGCGGCCCCCAGCGCCCAAGAGCCAGCGCCCGGGGCCAGCGCTCGCAGCCAGCGCTGCAGCGAACGTCGATTGTTTCCTACAGCACCGGTACCTGTGCCGTCATTGTCGGCTGGCTCCACACTCGACGTCAGCTGGCGCGCCGCTATGCTTAACGCTTGGACGGCCCACGGCTCCTGGGCTCTGAGAGCACTCTGCCACGCAAGGAGACCGGTAGCCTGCCAGTAGCGTACCGCACATGACCATCGCGACAGCTGGAATCAACTGAGAGCCCGGCGCTGCCAAGCCTCTCTTGCGGAACGTGCTAGCCTCCTGAGTCGCATCCTCTGCGGGTCCGTCGGATTTCCATGCTCGAGGGCCACGTAAGCCGGCAACGACGCATGCCGGGCTGTGGCCTCCCCATGTCTGCAAGACTGCAAGAACGATAAGATGCCAAAGGGGCAACGAGAGACGTCGAGGGAGGAGACGTGATCGTCACATCGTCGCCGCAGTGCTCGCTCCCTTCACCGCCGATGCCAAGCTTGGCCGGCCGGCCTGGCTGTCATGGCCTCATAGGGTTGCGATAAGGCTTTTAAGCTTAAGCCTTTAAGCATAACGACTTGTCCAGCGGCAGTAGCGGCATTTGCCTCGCATCATCCTTGTGCATGACAGTTGGCCTGCCCATTCGCCCGCACAAGCACCCACCACACCCATCACAACCACAGGACACGGCCGTGCAATCTGGACCCAACCGTCGCACGCTTGCACGTCGTTTCTCTCACTTCAGCCGGTTTGCTCGTTTAATCTTTCGCCTGCTGGAACTTGCCGTTACGCAGCGCCGCCGCTGTCATGCCGACAAGGTTGGCCGAGAATTAAGGTAAAAGCCAAGCTGCTCGATTGACGCCGCTTGGCACCACCGCCCATTGATTGCTCGCTTCAACTTGCAGCTGGCTGCCAGTGGCTTTTTCCGCTCTTGTTGCGACATTTCGTACCGCCGAGCTCCGCTGCATCTGCAATTTGCCAGGCCCGCCCTCGCCATGCGTTCCGTGGGACGATACACAAGCTCTGTCGCAACGTCGGACGAAGCTGGCCGGCGACGGCCGTGGTCCGGTGAAAGAGCTGCCGTTTGTGAGCCACACGCAGCAGCAGCCAGCCTCGCCGTCTGCGAGGCTAGAGTGACGCCCATGTGAAACGTCGCCTCAGAGTCTTCGCCAACGGTTGGCATCTGGAGCGTGGCCCGAACGGGAATGCCAAGCTGACGCAACCAAGCATCACTTGTATGCTTATTCCCAGCTGCCATTTGCCTGACGAGCCATGACTCGCATGGCCGCACCGTAGCCTCGTGTTAGGCTCGCCGTCAACCCGAAGCTTGCTTCGCCTTGGCGCGGCAAAACCACTTCTTGTCACTTCTCCTCCCAGCCCTGTCCCTGCTTCACCAATCTGGAAACGGCGCGGCGGCCAAGACGCCCAAATCCGTCGACAAGTCAAAACTCCGCGGCCCCCCCCGGGCATAGCCGCTGTCCGCCAAGAGCGCTCTCTCATCAGTGCCTCTCGGCCAGCCGCTCCACGCAATGAGGGTGTTGACGGCGGCCCGTTGGCCATCGGCAGCTGGCTGTTGGCAATCTGATCCTTCGGCTCGATGTCACGGCCGCCATAAAAAGCCATACCAAAGTCCCGGGTGCCTGCCCGGACTGCACAGGCGACAGGCGCCTCTTCTCTGCTCGTCCCGTCGTGCCTGACTCGCCCGGAATTCAGCGGCACCCTCGTATTTGGACCATCGACAGGCCCCTCTGTCCAACCAAAACGGCAGGCTAAAATTGATCGAATTTTGCCAAAGGCAGGTAAAACCGTTTGCGTGCCATCTTCACCACCTGCCGCGGGATGGCGTTTGTCCATGAGCGCGCTTCCACACTCTTTGCGCATGCCGCTCGCAAAAAAGTCTAAAGCGGACACATTTCCAGCCAGCAGCAGCCATCGACTGTAGCTACCGAGTCAGCAGATTTGGATCTCACTCGCTCGCTCGCATCCGGCAGATGTCCACTGGAATCTTCCTGCCTCTCCTTGTCCCAAAATCTGCACCCGCGCAAGGACCAGTGGTGTCGTATCGCCATGTCCGGCACCTGTCTGCCTCGTCCATCGCCTTGGTCGTCGAGGCTTAGGAGCGGGCTCTTCGTGCCCTTCGAGATGCTCCAGAGGAGCTCGACCGCTACCAGGTCCCCAACTTCTTCGCTCTTCCAACCCTCTTTCCCCGCTCGTCCCCCTTGACTTTGGGGGGGCGTGCGTAGCAGCTGATTGGACGACGCTCATCGGACTCCCAGTCAGCATCCGATCCAGAGATTTCACAGTTTTATAGTTTTTAGAGTTATTGCTCGGCGCGCTTGAGCTGCGTCGCCGACCGACTGGCGGGCTGTCTTGCGGCCACGCTTGGGCCGTAAGCAGGGATTTCGGGTGTGGGATTGTCTACCCGTCTGGTTTAGTCGAAGTCAAGAAACATCGACTTTACCGGTGCATGCAAGAGTTGATGATTGACATCCGGGGCATGGCAGGGACAAGGACAGCACTATTGCATAATGACCCACCAGTCATTGGACATCTCCAACCAAGCCGACGCTTTTGCCGTTTCTGGTCAAACTCCGGGCGAAAGGAGTAAAGTTCTAATGGAAGCATCCCCAAGCTCGAAGCTTGGCAGTAGGACCTACTTATGGTAATTGGCCTCCTGTTTAACTCACACTTACGGTTGGAGAGGCACAGGCCAAATCCGTCATCAAAGGTCGTCCTTTCAAGCACAACATCGCGAACAAGAAAAACGCCCTGACCAAGTGTTACCCTGCCACGCCCTGGGGAGCCACTCACAGTGTTTTCTGGAGGAACCGACTCACGTTAAGCATCAGGGCGCCGCACACTTAACCGTAAGCTCATAGACTTAGTTCGGCGGCGTTGATGTTGGCGGTGGCAGCGGGTCGTCTGGAGATTGCGATGTCGAGGCTTAGCAAGTCTAAAAGCCTAAGTCCCGAGGGAAGTATGGGTAATGTACCCACCACCCCATTGCTCGCGTGCCGTTTGCGATGAGTGATGGTTTGAGCGGGCGACAGAGGGACAGAAAGGGACACTGGACCACTCAGTGTCCAAAGGCGCTCCATCGTTACCTTAATCTTGCCTATCTTTTCTTGTTTGAGCACAATTTAATTGCATCATTCTGCTTTGGATCTTCTTGTCCTTGGTTCCTCGACAGCTTAATCGCGCGTCTATGCTCTTCCTGGCACCCATCCATGTCCGAACGCCTTCATCCTCGTCATTTCTCTTTCATCTCTTTTCTTTTTTTTTTTTCGCGCGGTGCTGAGAAAGAAGCTCAAGCTTTCCTCGTCATAGGCGTCTCGTTGGGAAGGTTTCTGAAAATCTCTCCCTCCATTGTTTAAGCTTTTGACGCAGTGTCCAGCGGCCCCATTCGTCTGACTTGCTGACCGAATGCGATGGGGTGCTATTCTCAAATCTTCCAAAATCGTATCCCGTCGGTCTAACGGATGCTGTTGTGTCAAGCGGGCGAGCGTTAGATGAAGCCAACGAAATTCGATAAAAGTGGGTCCGTGGGAAGACAAGTCAGGACGATGCGTCGAGGTGGGACAGTGGGTGACGTGCATCGATTTTGGCTCCGTGATCGAGAGGGTAAAGCCTGACCGTGCATCAACGATCTCTCTTGTTTACTGCCCACGGCTCTTTGCGTTGAGCACGTACGGTGTTAACCGTCATCTGACTGAGCAGAGACCGGCATCGGATCGATCGAATTTATCGTCGTGTTGGACTGAATTCTTCCCTTTCATCCGCGCTGCACCCGCGCTGACCTAGGTAGGTGAACTTACCTTCATGGACTGGAGCCAACAGCCCTGGTATGTGGATCGAACTATCGAGAACTGATGGGAGATAGGATTGGTAAGCAGACGGGGAGCAGACGGGGAGCGGACGGGGAGCAGACGGAGAACAGCATTTGAAAGTGTTGGCTATTCGTTCTGGAAGGAAGAGGGCGACGTGAGATAACGCGGGAAACGGGGTGCGCATAGGGACAGAGTGAGTACTCGACAGGCTGGCCGCTCCTTCACTTGCTCTTCTCCGCCAGACAGAGACTGCCGCATTGGGTTGCTTCTTGTACAACCTAAGTATTTCGACTTGAAGCGCTCCTTCCTATTGTCCACTCCTGCTGATTTCTATCCACTCCGGCCCTTCTTTTTCGTTCCTGTCCCCTGCCTTAGACCTACACTTTCAAATCCAAGCACTTCCGACAACACAAGATCTGCAAAGGAACATGCGTCCACGTTCCAACTGATCATTGTTTCTCCGTGCTATCTTACATGCCCCTTTCACCGTTTCGAGACCTCTGTACCCTGTTTGGAAGGGCGCACGTATGGCTTTATCAACCCGAACCGACGTCCTCTTCAGAGCTAAGTCATGCCAAGCGATGCTGCTCCCTTCCCTTCCTTCTGGCGTCATTCTCGCCATGTGCTCCTTGAATGAAGAGCAGACCCTGAAGCCTTGGACGCACATACCATAGCGTGGATGGGGGAGGAGGGCTGAGAAGGAGCACGTTCAAAGGTACGGTCGAGGCGTTGAGTCGACCGTGGGCCTGAGTACTAGATCCGAGAATACCAGGGAGAGAGAGAGAGAGAGAGAGAGAGAGAGAGGGAGGGAGAAAACACGGTAAGGTAGCGTGCCTGGCAGCGAGACCACGGCAATGGTATCTTGGCTGCCAGTCGCAGTGTTCTTCCACGCTGGTCTCAGTCCGTCGCATATCCACGACGCTTTAAGCAATCAAGTCCTACGCTCGATTGATTGCAATACTTTCGAAAGTTGTCCGGCGTGGTTCGGTGGCCGTGTGGATTTCCCAAAGCGGCCTAAATGGATAACTTTTTGAAAAAATTCGTTTAGTTTGGGGAAGCCTTCTACATACTTAAAATCTATTGTCATTTCTTATCTATTTCTCTCTCCTTCCTGTTCGTACCACCATTTCCATCGGGAGATTCACAACGATACCACTACACGAACGCTCTCAAAATCCATCCAAACGTGGCCCTCTACCCCCCCAAATCCCTCCTCGCCACCATCTTCATCCGCATCGCCTTCCCCTCCATCAAGACAAATATGCATAGCTACCGGAATCCCCAAGGAGGAAGCAAAGGGCTAAGTAGAAAGCCATTACTGGCGCCCGGGTCCCTGGCACGCAAGCTCCGTCAAGCAAACAAGGCCCGGGACATACTCCAATCAGACTCTCGGACGAGAAGGTAAAGTTCAGCCAAGACAACCGCAAAAGTCAGCGCTGTATGCATCCCAACGCCGCGGCTCCGTGTCGCATGGTTCAAGTTTGACGGCAACGAGACCGTCCCGACGGGTGTGAGCATGGTCATGTTCCCGAGACCGAGACCGTCGCCATGGCAGATGGCTTCTGATTTGCCTGCTTCGGCGGAGTAAACTGAGATGGCCCAGGCGTGGCGGAAGGAAAGGAGATGGAACGACGAAAAGGGGGGAGGGGAAGCGACATTGAGAAGGAGAGATTGAGAAGAAATTTTCGGTTGCCTTTTAGAGAATATGGAAAAGGCTAGAGAGTACGAGTCGGGAGAGTCGGCCGGGAGGCTTCTTGTTGAAGCGGTGTGTTTTTGTACAGAATGTTTTCACAAAATCGTAGCAGAGAGGAGAGGGGCCAAGGCCTTCTTGCTCATGATTGTCAGTTGATGGAGTCGGTGGGCAAGGAGGCAGCTACGATTCATGTACAACGACTGTACTTTCCACATGCAATCGAGATCTCTACGTACCGACTGCCATGTCTCATGTGAACGACTCCTCCCCCAACGTAAAGTCTCGGTGCCTGGGCAGCTAAGCACCGTAACCACTCAAACCCAGGCCCGCCGCTGCACACCGTCCTTTCTTGAAGTAAATACCGTAGATCACGCTCACTCATAAACACCCAAACCACCAGCAACGACCTCATCAATCGACGGCTGTCTCGCTGTAGCCATCATGACCGGCGGCTCGGCGCCAACAACGACATGCCTGACGCTGTCCAGGGCGGTGGCCAGCGCCGTGACTAAGGCGAGCTGGCTCTCATGCTCCACGTCACTATCTGCAGCACGTCGTTCTCGCTGGATGGGAATCCACATCTCCAAAGGCGCGGGGTGGCTACCTGAAAGGCGCGGGGTGGCTACCTGACGGGCGCACACCTACTCCTGCCGCGCAATCTGGCACACTGCCACCGTGATTTTGCTCAGGCTGACGCTGAAGCTGAGGCGGAGACGGAGGTGCCGTGTGTCTCCCCTCTGTTAGCTCTATCCGCACCACTGCCCCTTCACCACCACTCCAACAATAGGCATCCAAACACCAGCACAGTCGCGCCCACCACTCCCACCACCACCTAGTCCACCACTCCCAAGCGCCTGTACGCTGGACATGGGTATTGATGACGCGAAGGCTCTTGTTGAGATAGTATTTAACGACGGTATGCGTGACAAGTTTGTGGCAGCAGAGACGAACGAGCAGGAAGAGGGCTTGTGCCAGGAGTGTCAAAACGAATGCGAGGGATGCTGTTATTGCTGTTGCTAGTGCTGTCATGGTTGAAGTCGCCAAAGTTGCAGGGTCCATATTTTTGCTCAATTCATGTGCTAAGCTCTTGCGGTACGTAGGGAATATAGGCAGTCGCGGTTTTTAAAGGCGGAGTTGGCGGGAGAACGTCACGTCGCGACGGCCTTGTCTTGCTGAAGGCTGCTTGGTGGCGGGAAGTGTCGTTAAGGAATCACTGACTATCTTTGTTAACGTGCCGTGCTTCCAGCAATGCTGTTTGCTAGTGTTTGAGTCCGGCAGCCCGCACTCGACCTACCGTGTAAACGTCTCAAGGCACACACAAGACTTGGGAAATTTAAAGAAACGCATTTTATGACTAGTTTGATTCCGCAAAAAGGACCAACATCCATTAGAATAATAAAATCAAACTACTTCTTTCTATCGAGTTCCTTGCTAGCTAATTTACCTGTTCGAAAAAGCCCCGTGTCTTGGTCGAAAGGCTCGCTGACCCTCTGGCACGGTTCAGGACTTGGAGAGTGAAGAGCAGCAACGTAGTGGGTAAATTCGACTCGTCCGATAAAAAGGCGCCACGATTATCCGGAAAACCGCAGAAACCGTACCGAACCGCTGGAAACCTGATTCGCATCATCAATTTTTGAGGAGACCGACCGGTAAAAGAAAGCCAAAGACCGCATAGCCCATGGAGAGAACTGGGTCAATGCAAGCGGAGTTGTTTCTCAGTGATTTGAACACAAGGGAACTGGACCATTTCATTCGGCGGTGTCTAGGTCGTCGTGAGCCGGGGGAGGGGGAGATTCCTCGCCTGTTGTTCGTTAGCAATCAAATAACTTTACATAGATGATCGAACTTACGCTTGTCGGTTCCCGTAGTGCCATTCTCACGCTCACGGTCCTCGTCGTCGCGATCACGAACATCCCGCATCTCGCGATCGCGGTCGCCGCGGTCACGGTCGTCTGGGCTGCGAGAACGGTCGCGGTCGCGGCGATCATAATCGCGATCACGGCGATCGTCCTTGCGAGGAGAGTAGTCGCCACGACGGCGGGGAGGAGAGTTGCTACGGCCACGACGGGGGGAGCGGTCGCGCCTCGGAGGGCGGTCACCGCCACGGTCACGGCCCGAGTCGAAGCGCCAGGACGCAGAGGGGGGAGTGCGGGCCCACTGCGGTTGCGGTTAGCGACGCAAAGGGGGATGTTTGCTTAGGATGCTTACCTCAATCTTCAAGATGTCGTCACGTCCGATGCGCTTGTTGTGCATCTCATGATAGGCATCGTCAGCATCCCGACGAGATTCATACTCCACGAACGCGAAACTAGAGCGGATGGTCAGAATTGCCAAGACGTGTCTTTTGCAGGGGCTGGAGACTTACAGACGAGATGAGCAGATCGCGGAGCTGGAATGTCACAGCGCACAAGGCGACCATACCTTCGTGTGGAAGTTAGATTGGGCGTTCATCGTCGCATCGCGGGAAGGACAAGAAACAGAGAACGGGGTGGTCGAAGGTCCAGGAGCGTCGAGGAGGACTATCTACATGACGGGAGGAGCGAGGGAGGAATCGATAGATCGATCGGTTCGGGTCGGAAGTGCAATGCGGAGGAGGAGCAGGTAGGCGAGTCGACTTCACGTATCGTAGAGGACGTACCGTTCGAATTCGTATGCGAGGTCTCGGGCGCGGGTTCCGTGAGAGAAGCCGGTCACGTAGAGCGTGGTACCACCGCGGCCAGACATCTTGAGAAGCCTTCGTGGTTGGGAGCACGACGAAGAGCGATGCACGAAGATGCAAAAGACGCGTTGCGGGAGTGTCCAAGCAGAGACGTGGTGGTGTAGGGCAGAAATGAAGGAGCACGGCGACGAGCTGGACGACTGCTTTGAGCCATTAGCGCCTTGGCATCAGGTTATGTAAGCCCGCCGCCACCGCCTACGACTGTGTGCCTGTGCCACTGCGGCCAGGTGCGAGTACCTTAAGACTAGCCACCAGCTAGTAACAGCCTATCGCCGCAACAAACGTCGACCGCACTGACAAAGATCCGGTGCCGCTCTACTCACGCCTTTTCAACAACCCTCCCCGCCGCCACCTGCAGCATCCCCAAAGCCCAGTCCTCTTTGTTCGACCAAGTCGCTTTCATTTCGCCTCACGCCTACAATCTCTGCGCACTCGATTCATCTCCAGGCCACACCGCGATCTGCTCAGCACGCACCCGCCACTTCGCCAACCGCCTGTCAAGAGTCGCGCGACCTCGGGCTTGCTCCTTTATCCCACCGCTGAACCTACAATCATGTCGGTGGAGCTTCAGGTCGGCACGCCTCTGGCGAACGCCCTCCAAAGCATTGTACAGCCCAAGCTCGCAGAGGTTGGCTGGAGCAGCGGCGCTTCAGACGACACTGCGCTATCAGAGTACATCATTCTCATGCTCGTCAATGGGAAAACTCAAGAGCAAATCGCGTCTGAGCTGGCTAACGACCTGCTTGGTCTGGGACCCGAGGATTCGGACGCCGCCAACTTCTCGCGATGGCTTTTTGAGCAGCTTCACTCCCTCAACTCGGAAATGAAGGGCTCGACAGGTCCACCAGACGCACAAGGCGGCCAGTCATCATCCAACGGCAATCGATCCCAGTCGCTCGGCGCGACAAATCAAGATGCTGAGATGGGCGAAGCTTCGCAGAATTCAATGTATGCCACCTATCCAGGACGCAACTATCATCACGATCTTATGAAGCTAATCTCCTCATCCAGACCCACTGGCCCAAAGGCAATGCGCAACGGTAACCAGACCGGTCGCGAAAAGCGCATCATGGGACATCTCAACAAAGCCATGGAGCGCAACCACGACGCAGGCTTACATCGTGTGAGAGGCGGAGGAGGGACGGGGCGCATCAATTCGCACGCAGGCAGAGAAGCGCCAAAGGGACCTCGACACCAAGCGAACCGCAACATGGCCATTATGAACGGCATGAACGGCATGAACGGCATGAACGGCATGAACGGCATGAACGGCATGAACGGCATGAACGGCATGGACGGCATGGGCGGTATGCCGGGTATGAACGGCATGGGAATGTCCGTGGCTGGCAACATGATGCCTTCACAATCGCAAATGGCACAAATGGACATATTTCGCACCTTTGAGGCCATGTCTGCTCAAATGGCTCAGATGTCACAAGCACTGGCGGCCACGGGCCACCAAATGCCTCCGCAGCAGCCATATGTCAACCCGGCATTTCAAAAGAATTTCCGCGGTGGACCCAACCACGGTAAGTCCTTGTTCGACCGAGTTGATCGTTCATCGCGCCCGAATAAGAACAAGCCTCAGCACATAGGCAAAAGGTCCGGGCAGGAAGATGCTGAGATGGGCGAGGGCGGCGCAGCGGATGCTGGGGCCAGCACCGAGGCCATGGACGTTGAGTCAAAGGATAAGGAGCCGTGGGACATCATGTGCAAGTTCAACAACAACTGCAACAACGCAAAGTGCTCCTACGCACACCAAGCACCCCTGGCTCCTGCAGGCATCACCGTCGACCTTGGCGACCAGTGCTCGTTCGGTGTCCGTTGTACCAACTTTAAGTGCACGGCCAAGCACCCTTCGCCGGCTCAAAAGATGGAATTTCAGCAAAAGAACCCCTGCAAATTTGGCATGCACTGCACGAATCCTGGCTGTCCGTTTCAGCATCCACCCAAGCCTTGTCGGTTCAACGAAAGCTGCACCAACCAGGACTGCAAGTTTACTCATGTGGAGACCAAGTGCAAGTTCAGTCCGTGCCTGAACCCGCACTGCTTCTTCAAGCACGACCCAGGCCAGCGGGCCGCAAACGGAGCCGGAAAAGAGCATGTCAGCGAGAGGAAATTTGTCGATGAGAACCAGGAAGAGGAGCTCATCTTGCCAGCTCAGCCGCAAGACGCAGACGAAGCGCCGAAGAGCGAGCCGCAGGAACCCGAGGTCGCGGCTTAGGAAAAAGTAGCGGGCGAGACGTCCTTTAAACAACGCTCGTCGGACAGAGGGTCGGCAGTGACGGTTGTATGAGTTTCGATTCGGATTCGGACACATCAAGGGCGAGGAGAAAAGTCTTGTGCCGGTGGGCAACGGCGTTTGGGAACTGCGTAGGATTGACAGCTCAATGCTGCTTTCAAATTTTCATTTCTTGGTTGGTTAACTGTATCCATCGAAAACGGAGTTTCCGGGGCCCAGAGTGGTCACGTTAGATGGTTGTCATTGTACCTAATTGTCAATAATGTCGATTGATCCACGATGTGCGCTATCGGGTTGCCCAACAGGGTCTCGAGCGTCAGGGGGCCAATCAGCAAGCACTACGTCCTGCGCATCGATCCACGTCATCCCAGCTGCATCTCTGACCATAGCTTCTCGTGCAGTCAACGCCAATCTCCACGTTAGAGCTGCCATTCGCTCTCTTTCCGACACTACTTCATCAATGTGCCTTGCACAATGCTTTCCCGCGGTCATGCCCTGCTTCAAGGCTCCCGAATCCCGCCTGCTTCGTTGAGCGCCTCTCTCGGCTGCGGATACGCGTCATACAAGCCGTCTCGTCGATGCTACGCGACGAGGGCACCCGCTCCCAAAAAGATTGCTGTACTCGGTGGTGGTATCACCGGCCTGTCGACGGCCTACTACCTCTCCCGATCATTACCGAATGTGACAGTCACGGTCTACGAGGGCAGCGGCCGGCTGGGCGGTTGGCTCAACTCGAAGCGCGAAATTGTGCCCGGTTGCGGTTATGTGACCTTTGAGCAGGGACCGAGGACGTTGAGGAGATCTCCATGGGCTTTGTATACCCTCGACATGGTATCTATTCTTTACTCACCAAACCATGTGCACTTGAGAGCTGACGCTTGCTCCAGTGCTTGGATCTCGGCTTGCAGGATGACCTCGTTTTCGTCCCCAGGGATGCACCTTCTGCCCAGAATCGATACATTTACGATAACGACCACCTTGTACGCCTGCCAAGCGGTATAGGAGAAGCACTGGTCTCTCTTCAAGAACGAACCATTCGCAGTCTCATCTGGGAGGTAATACGTGAGCCGTTCAGGCAGCGTACCGAAAATCCAGGGCAAGACGTATCTATTGGACAATTTCTGGCCCGTCGTGGCCTGAGGCATTCCGCCAATGACATTGCGTCGGCCTTTGTACATGGAATCTATGCTGGCAACATTGACGAGTTGAGCGTGCAAAGTACCCCTCCTTTTGACCAAGTATGGCACGGAGAATTCATGTCTGGGAGTATTCTGAGAAACATGCTGGCCAAAACACCAAATCAATTCTCATACCCCCGAAGACTGTCCCAAATGATGCAAATGCTGCCCGTTGAGCGGTTCGGACAAGACAAACATACCATGCGGCCATTCCTTCAGCTAGCAGCGTGTTCCGTGTTTGCGCTCAAGAATGGCCTCGGCAGCCTTGCAAACGCCCTTGAACGCAAGCTTATTCAAAAAAGGGTCAACATTGTAAAAGAAGAGGTCTTGAAGCTCGAGAAAGATCAATCTTCGGGGCGCATCATCGTGCGTGTTTCTCTTTTTGCATGTCGCTCAAATCTGTGTACTAACAATTTTGGTAGATTCATACTAGCCAGAAAAAGAATGCCAGTCGTCTCAAGAGTCACGATCTTGTCATCTCTGCATTACCAGCAAAAACGACGAGCGAGATTGCATTGGCTGGTCTGACTTCGGGCTCGGATTCGGGCTCTGCTTCGGCAGCACGAAATCGCCAGATCATAAGAGAAACGCTCAATGTCCCCGCGGTCACCGTCATGGTGGTCAATCTATTCTACAAGCAGCCCGGGCTCTTGCCAGTCGAAGGGTTCGGTTACTTGATCCCAAAATCTCTTCGGCGGGACCAAAATCCGGAAATGGCGCTCGGCGTCATCTTTGACAGCGACACAGTACCCGAGTGGGACACGGCGGTAGGCACCAAAGTAACGGTTATGCTGGGTGGGCACTTGTGGGACGGTTGCCACGAAGCAGACCTACCGACAAAGGAGGAAGCTGTTCAGTCTGCAAAATCCCTCCTTGCAAGGCATTTGGGAATCTACGCAGAACCGTCGGTAACCCATGCAACTCTACAGAAGGATTGCATACCGCAATACAAGGTAGGGCATGGCCAGAGAATGGCTTGGGCGCATCACGCACTTAAGCAGACGTACGAAGGAAGACTTCGGGTGGTGGGCAACTCGTATTATGGCGTATCGGTCCACGACTGCATTGTCGCAGCAAGGCAGATGGCCAAGAATGTTGAAGAAGAGGTGGCAAAGGAGGAAATGCGCAGCGATCGTACAGGTCTGGAGTATTCTGCGGATATGGAGTATTCTGGAAGGCAGACGGAAGTTTTGCACCACTTTCTGCAAGGCCTAAAATGATGGAGAACTGGGTCATGAGGTAGCGAAAGACCAGCCAACGTGCAGCCACGGCGAAGCAAAGTCAACAAAGACCAAGCTTGAGGCGTGATAAAGACCATGACGACGCCTCGGGCGGAGTGCAAGGTTGACGGCCGGCGCCAATCAAGGGCCGAGAGCGTTGCGCGGTTGGCCGGGTTCCTGTGCTGCGCCTCCGCAGGCTGATGCCATCATCACCATTTATCCGCCCTCTATCCCTCTCTCTCGACTCCACCCTCTATCCCTCTCTCGCACTGTCCTTTTCCTACGCACCTATCCACCATGCCTGTACTCCATTCCTTTCAGAAGCGAGAGTAAGTCCAACGTCCCATCTGCTCCTGCCGGTGCACCGTCGATGTCACTCAACGCACGGCCACTGACTCTTTTCTTATTCTTAGGGATTGCGTTCGCGACAGCAATGGAGAAATCTACTGCAACGACAGCCCTTGGAGCGATTGGGCCCGCTGGGTCGTCCTCGTGATCATCATCGTCGCCTTCTTCCTGCTCTTCGTTGTAAGCACCCGCGCCACCTCCAACACCACCAACAGCAAAAACTGATAGACCGAACAGGCCTGTTCGTGTATCACTGCTAGACGTCGCCGAAAAGCAGGCCAGCGTCCAATGTGGGGAACTGGATGGGCTGCGCGCAACGGCCACGGCGAAGCTCAGTACGTGGGCCAACAACAATACGCGCAGCCATACTACAACCCCAACCCTCAATTCGGCGCGCCCCCACCGCCGCCAGCCTACAGTCCGCCCCCCGGAGGATATTATGCCAACGGCGGTGCGCAGGGCAACTACGAGATGGGAACAATGCCAGGCGCGCCGCCCCCGGCGCACCCGCATGACACGCGGAATGCGACGGGAGAACCCGTCTACGAGCAGCCGCCGGGACCGCCACCGAACAAGGCCAGAGAAGTTTGAGGGGCGTTGAAGTCGTGTCAGTGTCTTTGAGAGCAAAGCTTCCAGATGTGTATAAACCTCTTTTTCGATGCTTTTCGACTTGGGCCCCCTTGCTTGGAAGCGGCTCTCCTCTACATGTCGAACAACGCTCTGTCCAAATTTCCCACGCTGAGCTACAACCTCACGAATGACGGAGTCACAATCGGAAACGGACCAAACAAGCTGGAATGCTTCTTCGGAAGGGTTAACGAACTCGGATTAATGGCGCTATACGGATGAATTGATATGGGCACGGGTACGGACTATCGGCACAACAGGAATGAATACGTGGTACGAGGGTAGGATATCTGGGAATCAGGAACAGCAGCTGGGCCACGACAATCTGTCGTCGCTGCCGAATGTCTTGACAAGCGGTAGGCGTCCAGCGGCTCAAACGAAACTTGGGGAGGTGGAGGGGTGGTTTTTTTTCTCCTTGTTGAGGCACCGTCCTTTTCCCATCGGAATCATACTTGTTTGCTCCTTTCGTACGTTCTGATTGCTCTATATTGTACAAGTTGTTTACTGCAACGGCTGTAGTTCTCTGTCTACATCTTGCCTGCCTTTTTAACTAGACATATTCGCGAATCAGCTTTTTCAACCTCCTCAAACGCCGTGGCCATTGCCGTTGCCTGCCACTCAAAATATCGTCTGTTGCTTAATTTTTTTGGCCTAACCTCTCCAACACACTTAGCACAGCACTATGTCATGTGCCAACACAAGTCCAGCCCCTGCCTGCCACACGCCAGACGCCGCCCCGCCACGCGCTCCTCCACAAGCATCCTGTGCCGCTTACGAATCCTTCCGTTCCAGATCCGCCACGACGCTGCGTTCTCCTGGCAGCTGGACGGCAACATGGGCAGTCTCGTTTCCTCGGCAGCAGTACGGTGGAAGTGCACAGCGACATCCAATCCATCACCAATTCTCTCCTGTTTGGTGGCGTCTACTCGCCAGCTACCGCATGGTGCCATGCCGGCCAACCGGACCGACATAATCTAATTTTTTCGACGTACCTACATGCGTGGGATGGAGCTACAGCTAGCTAGCTACATGTGCCTGCCTCTCTTTGGCAGCCGGGTCCTCACGTGGTTTTGTATGACGGTAGCTAGCCCAGAGTCAGCCAGACGACGAAGCAAACCATGTCGGGCCGGCAGCTCGCCTCGCTTCAAGTCCACTTTCTCTGCTGGGTTTTCCTTTCTTACGTAGACAGGCAGGCAGGCAGCCGACCGGGCTCAGCCACTGCCATACAGCACAAACCGCAGCTCACTGAACAATACAACTGATCGAGGAATCGCACACACCAAAAAAAAAAAAAAAAAAAGGAAAAAGAAGAGAGAGAGAGAGAGAGCGAACTTGCGCACTTCCCAATCCCCCGACCTCCGATTCCACAGTCACAGCGGCATCGGCCCGCCCATCTAGCGTCATGATCTGCACGGCCAACGATTGGTCGTCGGCGTGTACTACTCGCTTTGTCCGTGCCAAGCACCCAAGACTCGAGAGCATGGCGACGGTCGAGGCGTTAGGTGGCCAGCCAAGCCCGAGCTGTTTATCTTGCTTCGTGGGGTAGATACGGGGGAGCTGGGGAGGGT
>JAIFKG010001645.1:0-45312 GCA_020351975.1 Phyllosticta ampelicida
CCCTCCACCACCTCTCCACACCAGTCCGGCGAGCTTGCCCACCCCGTCACCTGTGCACCGTCATCTCGTCTCCCCGGTCCGCCACTGTCGAATCTCAGGCAAGCGGCAAACGGCGCGGCCCACCTCTGCTCCGTGCCGTGAGCCTGCACCAAAAGCCGACCACTGATGCGACCAGGCACGCAATCAAGACACATTTTGCCCAGGCACCGTAGACCCTACCCCTTCTGCCTACACCTCCTTGCCGCTGCCACTCTCACTCGATCGACCAACATGACCGCAATCTGGCCACATTCCATGCCGCCCAACAATGGATTCCAGGGCCAACCAACCGCTCCCTCCTTGTCCTTGTCCTTGCTGGCCGGTCTCAACGTGCATCCCTCGGCGGCGACTCTCCCGCACGGGCCTCACCACCAACGCTGCTCCAGTCTGCTCCACAAAAGCCGGAGATCCGTTACGTAGCATCGTGAAAGCCGGATCGCACAGTCAAAGCTTGCGGCCCTTGCGCTTGCAAAGCTGATTACTACGCTTCCACGCGACTAGCACAAACCCTTCGGCTCATCTACCTAGACGTGTAAAGCAGCCACGCGCCGCCCATGACAGTCCGCAAATGGTCTCGCACGCTGCATCGCCTCGAAGAAGCATGGTGCCCTGGAGATGCACGTAGATCTAGTGCTCTGGACAGCAAGGCCACACGGGCGGAGAGGAACGGCCCTTGCTGAGTCTTGAGGATATGCATCCCAATCACCATGACATGTCGCTGCGAGTTCAGGGAAAATAGACCGTGTGCCGGCCATGCCAGACTCCGTAAACCATGTGTGAACATATCGATTGACGTCGAATTTAGATGATGAGGCGCCGATTCGCTTTAGTCCGACCTTGCTCCGGTGGCCAAACCTCAGCCCTACACTTGACCCGATGTAGTAAGCTCGTCTCCATTCTTGGCACTCACCGTCTGCCGTCTAGCGTCGACCATCCGTGTCCAGCCCATCTTTATTCAACACCAAAACCCCATGTCTCGCTCGGCTCTCGTGGCATATGGCTCTGAAACTGGCAACGCCGAAGAGCTGGCCCACCAGGTCAGCCAGTTGATTCGTCGCCTGCGCGTGTGGACCGCAATCAAACCTCTGAATGCCATCACCCCACAAGCCCTAAATCATGTCTCGGTGCTTGTCATTGTCATTTCCACCACTGGCCAAGGCGACTTGCCTCGCAATGCCCAGATCCTCTTCAGAAAGCTTCGAAGTCGAAAACTTCCTACCGATGCCCTGGCAAACTGTACCTTTGCATCTTTTGGTCTCGGAGACAGCTCGTATCCCCAGTACGTCGCTGTTACTTGTTCGTCAGTCCCGATGCTGATGAGATTATATCAGATTTAACTGGGCCCATCGCAAATTGGGTAATCGTATAGAGCAACTCGGCGCCAGACGATTAATCGAGGCCGGCGAGGCAGATGAGCAGCATCCAGAAGGGTAGGTTGCTCGTCTATTGATCTTTACAACTCCTGACAGTCTCATCTGCCAGTGTGGATGCAACATTTTTGCCCTGGCTCGAGAAACTACGAAGCGAGCTTTTGTCCCAATATCCCCTGCCCGCGGGCGAGCAGCCGATTCCCGATCATGTCTTCTTGAAGCCGCGATGGTCTTTGAGTCTCCTGCAAGACACGGGCGCCACTGCCAATGGCCATGCCGAGCCTCTCGACACGCCAGAAGAATTCTCCCGTCGAGACTTCGTTCACGTCAGCCAAGAGGCTGACCATGAGGCTGCCCACGTTACATCAAACTTCCGGGTGACTCCCGATTCTCACTGGCAAGATGTTCGCCAGATAGAATTGAGCATCCCCCGCGAGACACCTCGGAGTGATCCGACCACGGGAAATCCAATACCCAAGTCCAGACTTGCCTACAGCCCCGGTGACGTGGCCGAGATCTACCCCAAAAACTTTCCCCAAGACGTAAACGAGTTTATTAGACTTCAAGACTACGGTCACATTGCTCACAGGCCGCTCGATCTCAAGTATGACTACTCACAAGCGGACTCAAATCCCCCGCGTGAGCATCCCGTTGGCCGCGGACCTTTCCATGCTACGCTTTTTGGCATCCTCACTAACCATCTCGACATCATGGCCGTCCCTCGGCGCTCCTTCTTCCTCACCCTTTCATATTTTACATCAGACCCCGATCAAAAGGAGCGCCTGATGGAGTTTGCCCGACCCAAGGATCCAGCATACATCGAAGACTACTTTGACTACGCGACGCGTCCGCGCCGATCCATTCTCGAAGTGCTGCAGGAATTCACGACCGTCAAAATCCCCTACGAATACCTCCTGGGCGTCATTCCACCACTCAAGCCCCGACAATTCAGCATCGCGAGCGCGGATTTGACGCGGTTTGACCCGAACGACAAGGAGTGCAAGCTGACGCTACTGGTGGCCATTGTCAAGTACCGCACCGTCATCAAGCGCGTCCGATGGGGTGTGTGCTCGCGCTACCTCTGTGCGTTGCAGCCGGGCCAAAAGCTGCGTGTTCAGGTGCTGTCGGGTGCAATCAAGGTCACGGAGCAGGACTTGGCTGCGCCATCCATCCTGGTCGGTCCAGGCACTGGCGTTGCAGCGCTGCGCAGCATCATTCAAGAGAAGGAGGCGTTTCGGCTGCGCCAGCAATCGACCACTGCGGTCAACGGCGAAGACTACGGCAACAAAGTGGCAGATCAACAGTCCTTCGACTCCACGACCCAGCAGTCCCTCTCCGACACGGCGCTCTTCTTCGGCAATCGAAACGCTGCCGCCGACTTCTTCTTTGGCGACGAATTCGCCAGACTCTCCACTGCCGCCGGCCTGCAAGTCATCACGGCCTTTTCGCGCGACCAACGCGAGAAGATTTACGTACAGGACCGTCTCCGCGAGCACTCGAGCTTGCTATGGCGGCTCTTGAAGGACGGGGCGCGGGTCTATGTGTGTGGAAGCTCCGGGAAGATGCCTGAGGCCGTGCGTACGGCGGTTGTGGACATTATAAGTAAGGAGGGCGACATGGGTGATGAGGAGGCGGAGGAGACGGTGAGGGGGATGGTGAGGGGAGGTAGATGGCTTCAAGAGACGTGGTAGACGTGTGAAAGAAGATCGTGGACAGAGCGTTGGTCATCTCTGAATATCGGGACCTTGCAGACGGGCTGCTGTATTTAGATTCTCGTGCACAGAAATCAAGCACACAAGAGTAGGAGTAGAAGATATTCTTCGAAATCCATCGCAAGGCAAAAAGAAACTACCCGTGGCATCCCCCTCTTGCATGAGAAGATGGAGGGATCTAAACCAAGATAGGCACCGACGGGAGAAGAGCTTGGGCCACTGCCTGTCGCGAGCCAGGGTCCAACCATCGACGTCATAATTCCAACACTTCAATCCTTCATGTCAACATCACCACTACTTCGCCTGCTAGCTGCGAGCCAATTCCCATACAGCAAAGCACTCCTGGCCCTTCTATGCTCCCACGTCTCCGAAAAGTAGCCCAGCATCTCTCCAATTTTGGCACGGGCACGCAGCACACCATGTCAACCTTCACGCTCCCCAACTCGTCGCCCGCCTGTCCCGTCCACCTCCCTGCACACGTCGCGCTCACGCAGGACGCGCTGCTATCCTTCCCGGCATTCAAAAACTGGGCCTCGACGCTGCAGCGCTCGCTCGCTCTGCAGACGCAAAAACAGCACACGTTCCACGCCGACCCGTACGTGCTGAGACGGATCGACGTTCAGGCGGTCGACTGGTTTGGCGGCGACAGTAAGGGGAATGGGGGACGGCTGGGCTTTGTGAAGCTGCAAGCGCAGGTGAAGAACGAGCGTGGCGAGTCGTTGCCCGGGTCCGTGTTTTTGAGGGGCGGCAGTGTGGCCATGTTGGTTTGCCTCTCCCCCCCCTTCCAATTGACCAAACGCACCCGCCTACCTCCCCTGCTCTTTTTGCTAACGTACATTTATGCTCCAGCTAATCCTCCAACCCGAAGACGTCCCCGCCGCCTCGGAAACCGACAAGCACGTCATCCTGACCGTGCAACCGCGCATTCCGGCAGGCTCGCTCGCCTTCGCCGAGCTGCCCGCCGGCATGCTCGACGACAGCGGCACGTTTGCCGGCGGCGCTGCCAAGGAGATCGAGGAGGAGACGGGGCTCAAGGTCGACGAGAGCGCGCTCACGGATCTCACGGCGTTGGCGTTGGGCCATGTGCCCGTGTGTCCAGCCGCCGCAACCACCACCAGCACCAGCACATCTGAAGACTCTGATGAGACTAGTATGGACGAACGCCTGACCCCGGCCATGTACCCTAGCGCCGGCGGATGCGACGAATTCGTCCCGCTCTTCCTGCACCAGCGCCGCGTCGAGCGCGCCGAGCTCGAGACGTGGCAGGGCCGCCTGACGGGGCTGCGAGAGCACGGCGAGAAGATTACGCTTAAGCTGGTCCGGCTGGAGGAGCTATGGCAGTGGGGTGGCCGAGACAGCAAGGCGTTGGCGGCGTGGGCGCTGTATGAGGGGTTGAGGAAGGCGGGGAGGTTGTAAAGCGTGTGAGTTGAGCGGGGAGGGGTGGTATCTTGGTGATGGACGAGTGGCGAAAGAATGGACTCGAAGAAGAGATAACGTGAATGAAGAAAGTGAGAGAGAAAAACAACCCCCAGAATCCTCCTGATGGTGTTACCCACTTTGTCCAATCGAGGAGACATAATCATTCTCTGCAGCAAGTCGGCACACTTGAGCTCAGAAACAAGACAAGAAGCGGAGCACGTATGGCCAGCAAACGATTTGGCGGAGGCGCGCAAAAAGAGAAAGGGACCAAGTTTCCATGGGGTAGGGTAGCCAAGTCGGGAGAGCCGGCAAGGATCAAGCACCGCTAAACTGACATGCACGAGGCGCAAAGCAACGCAATAATTCTGTTCGAACCGTCCTGCCGATGCGGACATTCCTACGTCAGTCATAAACCCAATCCCATAGCACATGACCCGTAAGATGACCCTATCTCGTAAAATCGTAAAAGTCGCTCCTTCCCGTTCCCCGCTCGATTTGCCTACGTCCCTGACCGACAATCGCTCACAGCAGCCTGACATATGCACCAGGAAACAGACCCTTCGCCCCCGCGTAGACGCCCCAGAACCAATCGCCGTTGATGTCCTCGGCCTCGCGTATTTCGGCGCCCTTGGGGAACAGCAGCTCGTCGCGCACACCCGCCGCTGGGTAGTAGCTCCACAGCGCGACGGCGCGCAGGCCGACGCCACCGTCGGGTGGATAAGCCGTCTGCGATGCTGCCGGTTGTTTGGGAGCTGTTGTTGTTGTTGTTGTTGTGCTGGCCGGGGCCATGGGGTTTGATGTGGGGTGGTTGGTTGAAGAGGAGGGTGACGAGGACAAGGTCGACGTCGATGGCGGCGTGCCGCTTGGTGGTACGGCTGTCGATGAGGAGGTTGACCCCGCGGACGACGTGCGCGAGAGCTTCGCGCCGGCCATGGCTGCGGCTGCAACGGTGTCGCGTGGACGTGCCTGGCGCACCGTTCCGTCGGAGTCGCGCCACGACCACGAGGGGGTGCCACCGCGATTGCTCGGCGCAGCAGCGACGGCTCCGTCGAGCAACGGTCGGGTCACAGTGTCAGAGCCACAAGGCGATAGTGCTGGCGTTTCGTCGTCCTTGAGAGCCAGACCGCCGACCAAGTCCTTGGTGACTATGCGGCGCTGTCCCGCGTCGCGGTCCTCGAAGCCGACGACGACCATGCGATGGCCGCGCGGGCAGCGGCGCCAGCCGTTGGGTCCGTTTTCAAAGGAGATGGCGCCCGACGTGACGAGCGTGTGGTAGCACGAGTTGCAAATGTCGCTGTTGCCGGCGTAGCAACGCGGGCAGTGGAACCGCGTGTGGCTAGGCGGAATAGGGTAGGTACAACGGTCGCAATCGGTGCTGAAAGTTAGAGGCCGGAAGAGTTTACTGGCCAGCGGAACGGTGCCGGGGCCGCGGACTAGGGAAGCGGATTTGGGAGTGATGGCGGGAGGATTGGGCGTCGTAGATGGTGGCGATGTGGCACTACGATTCGAGAGGGACGCGGATTTTCCGTGGTGCAGCGGCAGTAGAGGATGTGTGCAGTGTCTGCCTTGGTTCACACAGTCGTTGCAGAATCCCCATGCCCCATCATTGCAGGTGTCGCACTTCCAGTAGCAACCGTTGGCGAATGCATCGCAGACATCGCAAAAAACGCCAGATTCGAGTCGTTTGGAAGGGTCCTCGTCTGTCAACCGAGCATGAGCTTCGCCCCAGGCAGGTCTCAAAGGCCGTCGATAGCGTTGCCCGCTGAGGACGTGAGGCTGTTCATATCCAGGCGGGTATCCGCCTGGAGGAGCTTTTTGCTCGTATCTTGCTCGAGCCGCTGAGCCGAAGCCAAACCAGTGCAAGCAGCCCACGCCGGAGCGGTAGCATCGAAGACAAAGGCTGTATTTGCCGCCATCTGGATCGATGCATCGGTCGCAAGTGTAGTGCAAGTTGTACTGGACTTCGGTTCGACATTCTACGCAGCAAATGAATGGCTCCGAGTAGAGTGTTGATCGACGCCCTGGTGCGTCGGATGAGGAAGGTCTTGCTTCTGGCCTTGCAGTTTCTGCGCCATTGCGCACTCGAGAGAGCGACGTCGAACTGTCGTTAGAAGGCCGCGCCGGTCTCACAGCTGCCCCAAGATCTGACATGCGGCGAGGAGCAGCGTGTGGCCTTGCTTCTTGCGCAGGGCTTAGATGCGGTCGTGTGGCATCCGGGAGGAATCCGGCGCGGCGCGGAGAAGGCTCGTGAGACCGGGTTGGGATTACAAAGGTGTGGCCACCCTGAGGATCAGTCGCCCGCCGGTCATCTTGTAATGGGCGGCGCCGTCTTTCAGCACCAGTGTTTCCCTGAGTGGTCTGAGACCGGTTACTTAGGTCGGTGGCTGAACGTGCAGCTGGCCTCTGAGCCGTGGCTTCCACAGACGACAGCTGGCGATGATGGCTTCGTCGCGACGAGCCCCCATCGCCTTGGCTAGAACTCCTTCTACGGTGGCGTGACCCCTGATTTGCAGCGTCGAAAAGGTGGGGCCTAGATGCGGGTGGTCGTGAAGCATATGACTGCGACGAATTTCTTTCGGCCATTGCCTCTCGAGTAGCGGCACTCTCAGCTCTGGGACGCGGTCGTCTTTGCGGTCTTTCTTCTCCTTCCGAATGATGTACGGCTGAGCTAGCAGCGGAGCTTGAAGGGGTGACACTTCGAGACCTGTGATGGCGTGCTCTTGCTCTTTCCCTGTCTCTCTGCCTTCTCCGAAAAGCCTCTGCGATTCTTTCTGTAATTTCCTCCTCTTGGGACCCGTCGATGTTGTCGAGATCGATACCGTCCAGCAGACCCTCCTCCCGTATCTGACGCATGATTTCGTCCTCCATTTCCTGTGTATCAATGTCCGAGGCGCTGAGCAGAGACCGCAGACTGGACTGGTGTTCGACGTGTCGCGGTGGAGGCGGGGAGTGTGGAGACGCCAAACCACTTCCCGCTTGCGCCGACCTCGAGCCATCACGTTCCCTACGTCTCCTCTCCCGACTATGCTCCCTGCTGTGCTCATGGCTACGCCGTCTCCTCCTGCGGTCCGTTGCCGGACTCAAAGTGCTACTGCCGCCTACTCCAGCCTCTTCAAGGCTCAACATGCGGACTTGATCCATCAGCCTCCTGTCTTCTTCATCACCCAAGTCTTGCCTCCTTCTCAATCTGGGCATCAAATTGTCGCCCGGCTTGTAGATCTTGCGCATGTCATCCTTCTCCTGCTCTGTCTTGCCTCGGCCAGGGTTTGCCTGGAGAAACATCTCCAACAGGGTCGTCACGGTGGCATTTGGCTGTGTCGCGCGCACCGAGGCACGGCATGATGGGCAGGTATACGGGTGAAGAGAGTTGGCGCTCTGAGACTGCAATGAGAACCACTCCTTCAAACAGGCGCCGCAAAAGGTGTGCAGGCAGTCGAGCAAAGTGAGCGGCTGATACAGAACGTCTGTGCAAATCTGGATCGCAACGCGCGCGCATTAGCAGGAGGACAATGGTCGGGGTGTCGAGAGGGAAGTGCGGGTGCGGTGCGGAGCGGAGCGGACGGACGCGCCGAGCGGGCGAGCGAGCGCTCTGACGCTTCGTGCCTCGACCACGCGTCGTCCCGCGAACCGACGACAGACATACCGAACATGACAGTTCCTTCTCCAGGCTTTCCAGAGGCCCGAAGCGCGACACCTCAGCCATGACGAGCCAGCAGTCGATCACGGAGGGTTGGGTGGTGTGAGAGAAAGACCAGCAGCGGCGAGCGGCAGCGGTTAAGCAGACGCTCGCTCGCCATTCGCCCAGTGTCAGCTTCGGCGGCTCCGTACGAAGGCGAGCTTCCTGGTTTAGTGCAGCGTCTATTCGCAGCGGCAACGACGGTCAAAACGACTGCGACGACGGTGATGGTGCTGACGATTACGGGTCAAGGCGGGAGTTTTCCTGGCCCATGGCTGGAAGAGGAAGAGTCCGTCGGGAGCAGCAAACTTGCGACTTGGAGTCAGCTGGATGGCGGCTCTGTTGGCACGTATCACGGCAGCCAGAGCGGAGTCGCCTCTGCCCCGCCGGCGGCTCAGGCACCTGGCGCCCCTGGCTGGGCCTTAGATCTGGATGCTATGCTACACAACTCATTTGCTCCTTTTCCCTTTCGTCTCGTTGCTTTGCTACGGCTCCGACACTGCTGTTGGCTCCAATCCCCCAGCGGCCTTCTAATCACTGCTCTATACCCACCGACCGGCTCTCAGGTCCGACGCAGGAACACTTCGGCACGTGCATCCTTCACAAACATTACGGGCATCATCCTAGATGACCTACCGTCCGTCAGCTGGTGTTGTCGCTTTTTCTACCGACCACGTAATGCAAGACTCGGCAGATGAAATCTGTAGTCTTCTGCCCTGCGGAAGTCTCATGCGAAGAGCGCCCAGAGCGTTCCCAGCCCTTTGAGAGTATATGTAAATTCCACTCTGTCGCGTGTCATCCAACGGATCCCTACTGGCGCATCTGACTTCATAGGAAGCAAGGTCCTCCCGTATTGAGGATGGATACTTTGAGGTTACACCACTCGAAGGCAATCCCATGAAAAGGCACACGCGACAGGCAATACCCACCCACGTGTACAGGGCCGCGATAAACCGATGATCGTGCCAGATACTCACCGTGTAGAGGACATGTAAGGAGCGAACAAGCAGTCATTGATAGCTTGAGGGCCATTTTTGACGCATGGTCCTTGAGACATTGACTTTCCATGAAAATCACGGCCTACTATCGCTGTCTTCCAGTATGACTCGGCGTGCTCCCAGGACTTTGACCTTGGATTGTCCTTCTGATTCCACATGGTCTTGCATACCGTTCGGTAGGAGTTGCGCTGCTTCATGCCGGGAGACCATGTGTGGGTGATCGGATTCGTCGACGGTCGTAGCAAATTCGTTCCATGTCCGTCTCGAGGGGCTGTGTGAAAGCAAAACTCTCGAATTTGCATTGACGAATGGTCTTGTTGGCTGTCGTCAGGTTGGCGAGCTGGAGAGGACAAGATAAATTGCACCTCTCGGCTTCAGCGCGGCACTCACGACAGCAAGCAGCTGCCGTCCATCGGCAATTCCGGAGCAAAGTCTTGATCCCCACCCCCTCAATCCCGTTGCTTCCCCATGTAGATTCCCAAAAGTAGCACTTTTCCAACAACTTCCAACGTAGTCGGCAAAGTGCGGACCTCGATTCCGGCTGTTTTTGAGTGTAGAGGTCGGAAACAAGCAGCCGGCGGGGACGTGCTGGCGAGCATCTTGTCACGATGGTGCCACTCGAGAAACTAAATCACGAAGTTGTGGAGATGTGCGGCGGAACAGAGGCGCAAGGGGGCAGCACAACAGCCGAGATATCAGGAGAGCGTTCGGGAATCCCACGGAAGGCTGAAGATCAAGGATACCGGGTTCCGAGGTGATATGCCGAGTTCGACATGCGGGATGGCAGCCGGTGGATGCAAGCTGGGGAAAGTTTGGGGTTGCGCTTGTGGGGCAGATGGCATTTCCGTATAGTCTGCCATATGATGGTGACAAGTCCAGAAATTGTCAGGGAGACTACAAAGAAGCGGCACGGCCTGCAAGTGGCAGACATGCAATGAGCAATAGGCGGCCAGTTAGCGCGACGGTGCCTGCCGTAGGTGGTGTGAGATTAGGAGCATGCCGCGGCGGGTGGTTCGATGGCCTGATATACGGAGCAGCGCAGTAGTCGGGATTCCCGTGAGAAGCGGAAGCGGGAAACCGAGAGCTGGTCGACTGGAGACTAGAGAGATCGGAAGAAAGCCATCGCGGAACGGGGGGCGCGCCGCGAGCGGAATGGCGGACAGTCAGCCCATGTCAGGAGAGAATTGCTACTCCTCCGGGCGGGATTTTGTCTGCCATGTTCAAAACTATGCGGCAGGCTCTTTTGGGCGTTGCGCGACCGGCTGAGATTGGATGGCCGCTCTCTTGTTGGCGGACAAACGTTTCCGCCTTCAAGACGACTTTCTTCCGGCCCATTCGCATCGCACCACCTCGCCCCAATCTGTCTAGGTTCAGTTATACCAGAGACTTTGGAATGAACTGTTCCGCGACTCGGATAATCGTTTTTCAGTTGCAGCTTGCTTGATCCGCATGTTGACGGCGGCGACTCGACAAAACTCCTGTCCATCTCGACATCTTTTCGAGCGCTGGCGCCTAACTTCACTCAAAGTCCAAGCCAAGTGGGATTTCGACATTTGAGCACTATTACCGTAGTGAATACGCAGGGCTCAAGACCTCTCGTCGTTGCAATCTCAACAGTCCAGATCGACCGATTCTCCATACCCTCAATCAAACCATGTTCGCGGCTCGAAAGAACACGAAATATACGCGACTATTCCACTCGCCACTACATTTCACTTCATCCAAGGACAAACTCACGTGCTGATGACGTTTGGCTGAGCGGATAGCTCCGAAGGATTTTTGACGTCCACCTCCGGGACGGCGGAACGGCGGCACTGACGTCGGATTTGCACCGGGATGTAAACGTCGTCTGAGATTGTGGAAGGGAACTTTATCAGAGATGCGACATCCACCTTTGTTTTCTCTCGCCCATGCATAGTCTCAGCGAGTCCAAAGCTCGAGAGCACTTCTATTGGTCGTTTTCTTTACTTGTTGAGAGAGCGAGGAAAACTTCGATCGAGGCTGACTCGAATTCGTAGCCGACCATAGCCACTGCCGCTTTAAGCTTATTCAGGCCCGCTGTTCATGTCGTGCTAAGCAGCGAGTAAGGACAGTGCCTTTGTGGAACCTGCTCGCTTTACCCTCCTTGAGCACCGTCGGAAGGCGTAAGCGTTGTCGACAAACTGCATTAGTAAGTGGTGACCACGGTTCGTTTGGTTGGAGAATCACGAGATGTGCGTAATACTGACGGGAGCGCAATTCTCGTCAGATGTACGAGTTGTCTGACACTTGCACAGCCTTATCAGGAAGTGAATGCTGAATGCAAGCAGTCCTGTTATGGCTTGAAAGGAAAGTCTCCACCACAACTTGCCGTCTCCAGCATCGTCCGCAGAGCGGCGCTGAAATCCCTGGGATTGATATAAAAGCCGTTTACTCCGACGCGCAACGGCCCATTCCGTGGCTGCAGCGCATGCGGGAGATCTTCTGCAAACACTCGGTCCGAAGCCCTTTCACATGTTGGCCCACCATGATGTCAAATTTGCACCTTCGTATCTGGCGACGAGATTGGTACTTCGTTGAAGAAGGCACGAGAAAGCCAAATGCGACCTTGGCAAAAGGGATTTGACTGGCTACGCTTTGAAAGTCTGCTCATGAAAAATTAGCATTGCCACGCCTTCAACCATGAGTATTGGGAAAGAATATCGCCGAACGGCCTTGGCTACAGCCACAGCATGCGCAACACGGGTAGTGATGCAATGCTGCTTGGATCAGCAGCAACGTCATACCTCTTTCTATCATGAAAGATGGAGCAAATAAGGTCGTTTCCCTGCCTGGAGAAAATCGTTAAAAACTACTTCCATCTCCGCGTCCAATTCATGACCTCTTTCTGCATCAACTTGAGCTGACCTGCTTTGAACGTGCATCGTCTGGACCCTGAACCCCTGGGGTAGCCTCATCGATCAGGCTCACTATCAACCGGAACCGTCCAAATGACCAAAGACGAGATGCCCGATGTCGAAAGGGCAGAAACCATTCGCGATCGACCACAACACTCGAACCGCATTCAGCTAGGTCAATTGTTCAGTCAAAGACAAGAATAGGACCCCTGGGCTGATAATTCCCCAGCCGCACAACCTACAGCAGACAGAGAAGCGCACAAGGAAGAGCGAGAGCGAGGACGCTCACCTACGAAGAAGGACCTCAATGTTGAACTCGTCGACTGGGAGGGACCGGATGACCCAGCGAATCCGTATGTTACCCATCCCTTCACAAGCGGCTATACTCTGACCAGAATAGATTCAATTGGCCCAAGTCATATAAATGGTTCTTGACCATTACCGTCTGCTTCATGTAAGCTTTGATTCCCCCGTCACTTTGAGATGCACTGACAGGATTAGTTCGATTTTGACCGGTTTGCCTGCCGGAGCGTACGGTGGTGGAAACACGCAGATGGAGCAAAGATTCCATATCAGTCAAACCGAATTCCCCTGGCTATTCTGGGCAACGACGTCCTGGAATATTGGCGCCGCTCTCTTTCCACTCATCTTCGTCCCCCTCACCGAGACCAGTGGTAGAATGCCGGGCTACTTCGTAAGGCTCAACCAATCACTACAAGGAAATGATCACTGACGAGAACTTAGGGTGCCTATATTCTGTTCCTTATCTGGTTGATTCCTTCGGCTACCGCCCCCAACTTTGCGACCCTAATTATTACCCGGTTCTTTGGAGGAGGCGCGTCCTCTGTATCGATCAACATTGTCGGTGGTACTATTACAGACATTTGGAAGGGCGACCGCGCGCGGTCACTGCCAATGAGCATCTTCGGCCTGACCAGTGTCGTTGGAATTGCTCTCGGACCATTTATCGGATCAGCCATCGCCTCGCAGATGAATTGGCGTTGGATTTTCTGGATACAGCTAGCATTTGACGGCGGCATGCTCCCCATCTTCTGGCTTATCCTCAAGGAGACACGAGCAGACGTGATCCTCGCCAGGAAGGCCTCCAAGTTGCGCAAGGAAGGAAAGACAAATGCCTACGCCCACGCCGAGCTCAACAAGCCCAAGCTCTGGGATTCTCTACAGACGTCTTTCAAGCGCCCGACCAAGATGCTCTTCACCGAATGGGTTGTCTTTAGCTTCACCATGTGGATCTCATTTGCGTGGGGCATTCTGTTCCTCTTCCAAAGCTCCGTCGTCCAGGTCTTCCAAGAGACATACGGCTTTGGCGTCATGTCGACCGGCCTCGTCCAACTGGCGCTCTCTGCTGGCGCTCTCGTCGGCACCATCATAAACCCGCTCGAAGACATGCTCTACATGCGTTCTGCACGGTCGAACAAGGAACGCCCAGGCAAGCCCATCCCCGAAGCGCGTTTGTACTTCTCCCTCCCTGGCAGCCTGATCTTCACCGCCGGCCTCTTCTGGTACGGCTGGTCGAGCTATCCAAACGTACACTGGATCGTGCCCACGCTGGGCGTCGGGGCCGTCGGCCTCGGCATCTACGAAATCTACATGGCCGTCGTCAACTACCTAGCCGACGCCTACGAAAAGTACGCCGCATCGGCCCTCTCGGCCGCGTCGCTCGGCCGCAACACCTTTGGCGCCTTCCTACCTCTAGCCTCGCAGTCGCTCTACTCCAACCTGGGCTTCCAGTGGGCGTCGTCGCTGCTCGGCTTCATTGGCCTCGTCCTCTCGCTGGCCCCCGTCTTGATCCTGCTGCGCGGCGAGGAGATCCGCAAGCGCTCGCCCTTCATGCGCGAAGCCACCTACGACCCGGAGGAGCAGGAGATGCGCAGCAAGAGCCGCGCCACGTACGAAAAGGAACTCGAGGAGCGCAGCAAGAGCCGCGCCGAGAGCCGCGCGCGCAGCGGCGGCTCCCGTCCCGGCATGGGCTCGCGCGCGACCAGCTACATCGACGCCTGGAGGGAGCGTGGCGTGTGGAGTGGCAGGGGAAGAGCCACGCCCAGGGGCTCCGCCGCCGCGACACCCACCGGAATGATGAGCCCGTCCTCTTTCTTGTCGCCCAGCCAGACGCCTGCCCACAGCACCCCTGCGACACCGGCGCGAGGCCGCTCGCCTGCGGGTGAGGGCGACAGGAACAAGTCGTATTCGTAGACGCCCGCCCCCCATCATGAGCGATAAGCCGTCTTTCTTGCTCATCATGTTGTGTCTACTGCTGTTCAGTTCCCTTATATCACATGGCATCTACGCATGCATAACGTTTGGCGTTTCTGGTTACCTTGGATGCTGTGGGGCTGGCGTTTGATCAGATGGCATCGATTGATTGATTGATTGATTGATTGATTGATTGATTGATTGATTTTTGCTTTACGTCCTGGTGGTTGCAATCTTGGCCAAAGGACCTTGCGCGCAACGTCCCGACTATCTAAGGACCTGACTGCAGGTCCGCACAAGGGGGTCTTTAAAGAGTGGGCGGTCGGGAAACAGTTGGCTATCATGCACCTGTTTCATGGGTGCAGCCCTCGGCGGTAAGATGGCATGGGGATTTGTGCACACCAGATGCATCGTCGAGCTAGAGCGGAGCCAAAACGATTGATTTGCCATCAAGATTACGCGTCCATGCAACGGAGACTGCCACGTGCCGACGCTCGACCTTGCAACTGCAGCCAAATCAGTGTTTGCCCCCCTGCCCACATTCAAACCTCTCTCTTGTCCATCGGAATCCGAAAGAACTCAACACCGGCGTTCCGGCCGAGCTGCCTTTCACATCTACTTACTATACGCCGCCAGACGATACGCTTCAGAAGGACGACGAGCAAGCAGCCGCCAGCCTGCCTCGATCCCGGCGATCAGAGCGCTATGCTCAATTGTTAATGCCACTGGCCGCAGATGGAGAGGGCGATTGGCGCAGTCGCAGGCCGTACCAAGCCGTGAACACGACGACTACCCCTTAACTACCATCCCCTTCTACCAAGCACTCTCTACCGGCTTGCGGCATCGACCGCGCTGATCGGCGTCGTACAGGAAGATGTTGCCTATAAAACCATGGCAGAGGGAAGAAAGGAGAGGGCACTAAGGGGGGAGTTCTTTTCCTCTTTTCTTTTACTTTTTCGTTTGCGGTTGTGTTTTTGGGATGGGACGGGCGTGTAGGGTTGGCTGGTGGATTAGAATCAGGGGACTTGGGGTCGAGTGTACTGCCAGCCAGCGAGGACTAGAATCGATTGGGGTCATCCACCACTGCCCTGAATGTGACTACCAGAAGTACTTTTACCGGGAGCTTTCTTTTCGCTGTCCCTTTGAGAGAGTCCTGTCGCAACGCTTGCTCGCTGGTACCTGCGTGACGGATCGGTTAACGTGACGTTGGGGCGTTGAGCGAAGCCGATTGCGCCGAGAGAGAGAGAGACTGATGGCATACCTTTTAGAATTTGCCTAGTCTGAGGGGTCACAGTCTTCGATACTGTTTTTGTTTGGCGTGCCCTTCTCAAGCAAGGCCTTGGTGCCGGGTCCAACGGTCAATCCCTGGCCACCAGTGCCCACGCAACGGTAGGTGTATATGCATGTCCCTCCCCCTGTGGCGTTTCTTAGACATCGAGTGCCTACCGCGCGCGCATCGCTGCTCACGAAGAGCCATCGTCATCCGCGCTGTTCGCGCCAGCATCTGCGTGACGAGACGTGCAATCAGCCCATGCACAAAGCAGCCAGTCCAGCATGAACAGCACTCAACACACCGTCACCACCCTCTGGCTTCGCACCCACAACCGCCAAATACTCCTCCGCAATCCCATCGCTGATGAAGTGCCACGCCGCAAAGTACCGCAGCAGCGCCCTCGCCAACTCCTTGACAACGGCCTCATCCTCCTCATTGTCGCCCTCGCTTATCGTGTCCCACAGTGCCTTTTGCAGTGCGCGGCTGGTCGTGCGCTGCGCCGGCGTCTTGCTGCGGCCCGCCAACGGCATGACCGTGAATGGGATGTAGAGCTGGTAGAAGGCGGGGAAGACGCGGGTGAGATCGGTGCGGACGGTGCGGTTAGCTGGGTGCAAGGCAGCGCGAGAGAGCAAGGATTTGAGTGTGTGTTGCAGCGCGTATTGCTGGGCATTGTAGGACTCTTTCAAGCGTACACGCCAGGGAGCGCCCTCTTCCCACGAGTATTTGAAGTTGTCTGTCTGGTAGGTTGGTGGTAGAGCAGCATCTTCAGGCGGCGGTGGAGGAGACTTCAGGTGCGAAGGCTCGACCACGGTGGTGCCTGTGGTGTGGTTAGGCTCGGCGACCATGTTGTGAGGCTCGGTGACCATGTTGTGGGACTCGGCGACTATGCTATGAGGCTCGGCGGCCATGTTAGGTAAAAGGTGGTGAAGCTTAAGGGACGAAGCCAAGAAAGACGACATGAAGGTCGAAGGAGGAGTAGAGTTTGACGAGAGCGACGAAGAGGGTTGGTTGAGTGGTGCTCAACAAGCCTTTGTGGCTCGAGGTGAAGAGAAGGACGAGAAGCGAGCAAAAGATAAACAACGAAGAGAAACATAGAGATCATTGACCAATCGACATGTCACGTGCTTCCCATGGTTGCCTCGTTCACTCAAGGAAAGGATAGGAAATGCTTCATCACATTGGTATCCAGGTTCACCTCCGACCTGCTTGCCAAACCAACTCCTATCCAGCCAGCCCAAGCCAACACAACCAGGTTGTAAAGAATGCTTTCTGGTCCACCTAACGCCGCCAAATACATCGGCTCCTACGGTCGCTATTGCTGCTGACACCGCCCACTCTACGCTGATGTGTATGTAATGACGGGAGAGAAGAAACGACTTGATGGAATAAAACAGGGAGTGGAAAGGAAAGAACGCTCCGTCAAAGAAAGAGATCACAACATCACTCGAGGTACTATCCCACACCAACACCAACTCCATTCACACTCAAGCCTGCCGCTGCGGCATTTGCATTCAGACTTGTCTTCCTCGACGTACTACCACCTCCTCCCCCAGAAGTGTTGGGCGTGGGTCCAGGAAGCTGGCCCGGCAAAATTTGGCGCGGTCCACCACCTGCCGCATTGGCGCCGCTACTTCCCATGATCGACTGTCTCCGTGCTGTCGCTGCAGCATTGGCTGATGAAGCCGACACTGTTGCTGATGACACGGTCGTCGACGACGTGCCCATGGATGCGTCGTCACCCGTGCTCATCCCAATTCCAGACCCCGGACCTGCTGCCGCGGCCGTTGCGGCGGCGGCGGCGGCTGCCGATGCGTTTGCCGAAGGGTTTGCGCCACCGGGGGTCATGAGAGGAGGCGGCTGGTGCGGTTCACCGAAAATGGCGCCGAGGATACCGGGGCCGGAGGAACGGTAGGCGGAGGGAGGAAAGGTCGACGACGAGGAGGAAGAGGGAATGTTGATGTTGGAGGTGTTGTGAGCGTCAGGCGACGCCATTGCTGATGACGACGGGGGAGGGGCACCTGTGGAGAAGAGACCGGAGCCGTTGCGGCCGCCCATGCTCTGCTGCAGCATCTCCTTGATGCGCACGTTTTGGTATTTGCTGCGAGTGGCGATGAGTGGACGCGTGACGAGCGGCGCCGGGCGCGACCGCGTTATAGCGGCCATGATGGCGTCCTTTTCCTCGTCCGAATCGATGGGTCCGTGATTATCAAAGTCGTCGACCAGCGGCGCGTTGGCGTCAATCGCGGCACGCTGCTGCTTGGCCTGATTCTTCTTCTGATACTGCGCAAGTAGCATATCGTACGGCAGCGAGCGGCCAGGCACAGCGCGCTTGGCTCCCATCGAGTGTGATTTGCAGGTCAGCGATCGCGCGCACATACTACCGTTAGGAAGCAGCACACCACACTGCTTTTCCACATCAACCGGTCCCTTAGGCTTGGCTGCTTTGGTTTTGGGTTCGTCCTTCTTCTTCTTCTTTGCCGGTGCCTTTTCCGCGTCACCGTCGGCCTTTCGCTTCTTGGTCTTCTTTGCCCCCGTGTGGTCGTCTAGCGCACCCTTGGCGCTCTTGCGCGCGTTCTTGGGTGGTCCTTCATCCTCCGACGGTAGACCCTTCTCACGGCGAATGGCGGCTTCCTTGGCCTCTTTAGCCTCCTTCTTTTTCTTGAGCTTAGCCTGCTTCTTGTCCAAACAGTCTTTGATGTGGTCCTTGGCCGAGGTCCGCAGCACAGGGCGGCGACAGTGACGGCACTGCACAGTGTCGAGCTGGTCGTCCAAGGGGCGATTCGTCGTGAACGCGGCGAGAAGGTGTTCGTTGAGTGAGTTGACTAGCGGCGACTTGGGACCTCCCGAAGCTTCGACCTTCTTGCTGTTCGCATCTGAGGACCAAGCTGTTAGTTGCGGACCTCACGCCATCATGCGCGCAAGCAAGCGTACCGACGATCTCACTCTCCTTCCAGTTTCCCGGCTGCGTCTGCTTCGCGGACAACTGCCTCAGCTTGAGCTTGAGCGGCTTCCTCTCCTTGTCGTTGAATGTCGTGTCTGTGGCGTTTGCGTCTACCAAGCTCTGCTTGGTGAAGCCCGCAGCGGTTGGCGCTGTGTCCGACTTGTCAGCTTGGTGTAGTTGCAGGTGAAGCGCGTGCTCGCGACCATGGCGGGGGCGCGCGACGTACTCTTTCGGGCGCCGTTCACCACCATGTTGGCTGGAGAATGCGTGCGTGTGGTACGTGTGGGTGGGTAGCTTTGCAGGAACAGCGAAAGTTGGCCAGGCGGTGATGGTACTCGTGTGGGGTGTTCCACTAAGGGATCGGCCGACGGGACCCCAGCCATCATCACGGGACGCGCCGCCGAGCGCCCTGGGCCAGCCCTGGCCTACTACCACTTACCCCCCAACACCTAAAGACCAATGGCATTCACAAGTGTCATTTTCAATATTTCCATCCACCATCTGGATTCTAGCGCCCTTTGTTTGCTCCACACCGGTTTCCACTATGTTCTGTACATCCCATGAGCTTACCTCAAAAACTCCACTTTCACAGAGCAACATGAAAAGAATAAAGCAACAACGACACCCGTCTCTCCACAAGCGCCACGCCGTTCCGTCCATTGGCCCATACCGCGGCCGACCCAGGCACAGATGAGGCGCGTATGCACGAAATATCTTGCCCCAAAGCCATATTTCATCCTCGAGCCAGCAAGTCGTAATCCGCCGACCCATGCGTGATAGGAAACAAGTTTGAGAGGAGCCATCAGCAGCTCCCGCCGACGTACATGCGCCGTGCAAATGCTCATCATGAGTAAGGAAAAGATCAACGCATTTCAAATATTGAGCGTACAGGTCGAAGCGAAAGGGTGAGGTCCGCGCCGGTGCCAGCGCCCAGTCGTCGGAATGTCTCGTCGGACATGTGTCTGGTTGACGGGTCACGGCAAGCGCCTGAGCTTTCTATGTCTATCGTTCTGTGAAAATCAGACGGGTCAAGCTTCCACGGCGAGCTCATGGAGCTATGAGAACTAAGAGTGGGAGCTGCGACAGCCCCATCGGCAGTACTTTGAGTGACATTTTACAGTGAGACCACAGCCTTTACCCTCTGCTGTGGGGCTTACAACTCCCAGGAGTTGGGGAAATGGGCAACTGATGGGCGAAACGTATCAAAAGCAGGGGTCCATCATCGCTTCTTGCCCTTGGTCTTCTTGCCCTTTTTCAGGGGCTCCTCGCTGTGCAGGTGACCGAGCTCGTCAAGGGCATAGCTGTTCTCCCAGCGCAAGCACCAATATCTGGACGCATCATTCTCGGCATTCGTCGCCTTTTGCCTCGTCTGGATGCGCTTTTCGTCGTCGGCGCCCGCCGTCTTTTGTGCCTCGACATCGGCCAGGTGCGTCTTCCAATTGACCATGTATTCGACAATTTGATCCTGCCAATTGGTGAGCTCCTTCTTTAGCTTGAGTTCGCGGTGGCCTCGGTCGTCGAGCCAATCGAGGAGCTTCTGAACGTCCTCTGGGTTGTCGTAGTAACCCCACTGGTCGGGGTTGGAAAGCTGGATTGGACCCTCTTCTTCGTTGCGCCGTTCCTTCATTGTGTAGCCACGCTCGTGTTTCATTCTTTCTTCCTCTGCTGGAGTTGGCCGGATCAAGTCTTTGCTAAGCTCGGGAGGACCTTGGATCCAAAGACGGCCGCTGACATAGTTATATTCCGCCGTGGAGCTTGTTGGTAAACCGCCCAGCGGCATTCCCCACCTCTCAAGCCACCAGTACTGATTACAGAACCTGTCTGATCCCAGTGGGCGCAGCTGTTGGCACTGGTTTTCTCGGAGCTCCTCATCATACTTTTTGATTTCGTCCTCGCAAGCTTTGATGGCTGCATTGGTCTTTTCAATGTCAGCAAGAAGCGCGCGGAACTTGGCTCTCTCAGCCTCTTCTCTTTCCCGCTTCTCCCGCTCCAAACGCGTCTGTTCGTCTTCGACGAATTTCCGCTTACGAGCATTCGATTTGCGCAGCTTTCGGCCGTGGTTGGGACTTGTAGTCTCCTTTTCGCCTTCACCGTTTGCGTCTGGTTCGGTGATTCCGGACATGCTGACATCGCCATTGGCTTCGGGGTGCGGCGAGTGTGAAAGCTGTTTGCCTTGCTCAATCTTTCTCTGTTGCTCGAGACCCGCCAGTTTCTTAAGCCTGTTCAGCGTTAGTATGGACCAAAAGTGGATGACGTTAGACCTACAGCTCCTTTCTCTCCCGTTGCTGCACGATTTTCTGGTTGCGAATGGTCGTCATGTTGGCATTACAATTCGCCATGTATTCCCGGAGCGGCTCAGTGGCGAGTGTGTAGCTCTTCAGAGTATCCAGAATGGCGATCCGCAGGTTGATATTCAGGCTGTCGTACTGCTCGCGCACCGTGTCAAGCTCAGGCGCCATATCAGAAGGAACGAGGTGCGCCAAAATCTGATCACAAGTGGTCTTTTTGAACGAGGTCTTGGGTATTTGCCTGAGAACGCCAACGACAATCGCCTGCCATTTTCCATCTTGAAAATCGCGCCGAGCAAGGTGGTTCTTCCAGTCGAATTCCGCGAGAAGTTCGGACGCACGGTTGGTGAGACGCGGCTGGACCGGCTTGGTGGGCGTGATCTCAGTCTCTTTGCTGCTAACCTTGCTTCGCGTGCGCCTAGCAGGAGGAGTCTCGGACCGGGCTGGGCTGGGAGATTTGCTACTTTGGCTGTCGGCTCTCTCGGACGCGCCATCCCACTCGGAAAAGTTTTCGCTGTGGACAAGAATCTCACCTTGCTCGTCGATGAGTAGCTTGAGCAATGCACAGTGAATCTCGGTCAAAAGCTGACAGTCATAGGCATCTCCTGAATACGCCAAAGCTTCGATAAAGTCGTCCATGGTAAAGGAGTCGAGAATGTACACCTCGGCATGAACATTCAAAGTTTGCCACACCGACAACATCGATCCTACACTCTTCATCTGGAGGCCGAGCTTATCCTTCGGTGCCGGTGCGCCATCCGGAACATCATCTGCCAAGAACTTGGGTTGAGGTCTGACCTTGCCATTCCGACGCGGCGGAATATCCGTATCCTCAATGGGATACTTGATGGGCGGGGGCCGCGGTTGCACTGGCATAGGGGGCGGTCTTGGCGCAGCCATGCGGTTGGGAGCTGGCATAAACTGGCCGTTTGGTGTCGCTGGAACAGGGACAATGGGAACACCACCCATCGGGGGCGCGAAATTAGAATTTACATTCGGCTGTTGTTGTTGTTGTTGTTGCTGGAAAGGCGGGGGACCGGAGCCTCCGGGGGGAGGTCGAAAGGGGACTTGCGGTTGAGGTTGGATGATTGTGTTGTGGAACGCAAACTGTTGGGGTGGTTGTTTGTGTAGAATGTTGTCCGGACCGCTGTAGTAGTTGTAGAAGGTGGTGGGTTGTTCTGTCTTGACAGTCTTTTTGGCCTCGGCGATGCCCTGAGGAGTCAGATGGTAGGGCACTTCCTTCGGCAGGCGGAACTCTGCGACAAGTTCCGGCTTCACCTGCCACGGCGCACCCTTGTAGTTTCCAGAGTACGCAATGTTGCGTATGAAGCTGCGAAGGATTGATCGCGAATAGGTCTTTCGATCACGCGACAATTTCTTGCTATCCAGAAGCAGGTCGCTGGTGTCGACAGGATTGGGCTGCTCATGTGTCACTGTGACAAAGTAGCGAGACATGGGAGCGTTGTCGGCATGGCGAACGGAGTTGATAGACGGGGAAAAGGTGATTTTGTCACGCACAACGCCCGGCAGGCGCTTATCCGGGTCCGAGCTAATCTGGGCAATGACATGCTCACCGGGGTAGTAGTCGTCCTTCAATTCCTGTATCGCTTTAGCATTGTCCCCTGTCAGCGCAAGGCCAAACCTACCCCGTAGACCCTAGTTACTTTGGAGGAACGGTCAGCAGCAAATGCAAGCGTTGGCTGTCATTGACGTACCAAGTTCTTCAAGTCTCGGAACAGTCGAATGGTGGACCTTTCGGCAAACTTGATACCGCAGCGGGCTTGGAAATACGCTTCGAATCTCGCGCGCGTCCTCGTTCTGTGCTCGTTAGCGGCGCAGACAGATCAAAAGTCCCAGCGCAAACGTACCTCTGCCTCGAGCGCATCGAAAAAGGAAAGATTGCCTTGACCAGTGATCTGGTTGGTGAATTGCTTCTGCCCGAAGTCAGTCTTGAGCCGGCAGTAGGGGAAGACACCATCCAGTAAACTCGCCTTCCGGTAGAAATCCAGCCTACTGTGCGTCAGCAATGGCGCCAGCCAGACTTCTCAAGGGGATGGAAGCGCACCTCTGCGCGTATTTTTCGTATTCGACAAAGACCTCACCCGTCTGTTTTATCATCCACACCTGTATCCAATGTCAACACCAGGCCAAGCTTGTGACTCTCGACCAGACACGCTAGCTTACCTGCGTATTTTCGTCGGCGATGTGCGGATCTGCGGCATATTGGACGGACGACCTCTTGTAAAAAACCTTGACCACTTAGTAAAGCTCAACCACAGCAGCAGTGTATGAGGGAGGGGAGAGACGTATTCTCACCATGATCGGCAGCCGCTGGTCCCGTCACTACGGTAGGCAGTGGCAGGTCAAGCTGGCTCTAGGTTGACGAGTGCGCGCCACGGCTTCGGCTTTTCCTTCTCTTGCCCTATTCAGCCCTACAAGAAGCGGTCCGCAAAACGGAGTTAAGCGCGACGATATAGCTCGAGGGTCGACAAGCAATGAGCAGCCGCAGGGAATTGGGATGGCGCGACCAAATGATAGTGATTCTAGGAGGACAGCGATCGTTGAAGTAGGCTGCGGTAGCTCGCGGAGCGACGTGGTGGGTGAGTGGGGAATCGGTCGACTGGTGTGGGTAGAAAGTATGCGAGCGAGCAATCTATAATTCGGAGAACGCGTCAAACAGGCATAGACGCGTAGCAGCTGGCGTGTGTCGTGGACAATACAGGGTGGAGGTGTGTGTGGTGGTGGGTGTGTGCGGTGTATCGTGGGAGTCGGCGGCGGGGAGTGAAAAGGTTGGCGGCCCTCCAGTCGGGAGTGGTGGTATCGATTCTGGCTGGGAGAGGTCCTCCCAGGGTAGGTCGAGCAAGTCTTAACCAACGACGCGCGCAATGCGGAAGCAGAAGCTTGGCGCGGCAGGGGCTTGCTGCCGCCCCAACTTTGCACACCATTTACCATGCCGGGTGACTTGCACGTCTGAAAGCACCAATCACCGTCGCAAAATAGTCATATTTGGGCTCGTTCGAATGCTCGTCATGTGCCAATTCCAACTCATCTATTTTTATTCTAGTCTTGGATCTCAGTTTTTCAGGCTTGTCCAACATGCCACTCCCTGGATTTCCCCGAATGACCACCGAATATGTGTGTGCTTCGCTACGACGACCGGGGCGCCCACCGCTCCGTCATCATGTTCTCAATGAGCTCTCCAGAAGTTTGGACATAGGGGAGAAGCTCCTGAGTCCCTGCCACTAAAACATACACCACTAAACCCTACCCTTTTCTCGAGGCATACCCCAGCGGATCCCGGGCTGCTCGCGCCAGCCACAATCATCATTGGGTCCCCCGTTTGTCGCTGGTACTGGTTGCCAAACACTTACTGGGCAGGGTTGGTGATTCCCATGAGATTGCATGACACGTTTGCACCAACACGTATCAATGATAGGAGCTCCGGTCTCAAGTACGCTTCCATTATTGCTTCTCGAATCACAGACGATATGCCTTCCCTCACCTCTTCCTCACCCATTTCATCCCATCTCATCCATCCACCCCACCTTCCCACCTTCTCTTGTGGTTTTCCCTTTCCTTTTGTTGACCTAATCGGACTCAGTGTATCTTTCATTGTCATCATCCAACAGCTCCAATCCAACAAACACGACGGAGGAAACAAACTGAAATGGCGCAGAGCAAACACCCATTGACCTGTTTGCACTTTCCTAGCAATTCCCCCTCCTTTGCTCCTGTGCTCCGGTAGATAACCAATCACAAGTATCACACAGCACGCGCGGCGAATTAATTTCAGCACGTCTCTTTTTCCCACCCACCGCACATGCACACAATCTGAGTATCTCAATCACACAAGAGAGAAGTGAAAGAAAAGGAGGCAATAGAGATGGAAGGATAAGGGAGAAGGGAGAGGAGGCAATGTTAATCAAATTGGAAAAGCAAGCGTGGGTCTCACAGAGTGAGGATTAAGGGCTCAAAATCTTTCTCGCGCAGGGAACAGAAAGAAAACAGGGATATGGTTTGGGAAGTGAGAATTCCGTTGCCGGATTCCAGCAACCAACCAAAAAGAGACGTCATTGAAACGAGATCGCGATTTGAACAAGTTTAAGAAGAAAAGATGAGCGAACGTCGTAACACGCAGATACCCTACATTCATCCAGCACGAAACATGAAAACCCCGTCGAGTGCAGTGCTTCGCCAGTAATACAAAAGTTTGAGTTGTACATACCGTGCCTGGGCACCGGCGGCGGTAGTAGTCGCGCGATACGTCGACATGGTGAGGTGAAGTAGGAAAGGGTGAGAAAAGCTATCCACAGTGAGAAGGAAATGGGCCTTGAAGAAGGAGATCCGAACGTGCAAAGTAGATCGCGACAAAATCAGAGACGGAAATAAGAAAAAAGAAAGAGAGAAGAAATGGCGAGCAAGCCGTCATGCCGAACGCATGCCGTCAGACGGGACCGAACAAAGGAGCCGACCCGAATCGTGTTACTGCGCGCCAGCTTCCTCTTCCGCCCAGCCGGGCAGTCCGCCGTGCTGATCCTGGATCGCAAGACCGAATCCGTTGCCGGCGCCGAAACCGCCGAGGCCGCTAGACAGGCTGCCAAAGTTCTGGCTCTGCCCCTGGCTCGTCGCGGCACTGCTGCTGCTGCTCGGCTGGCCAAAGGGACCTTGCGAAAACACGGGCAAACTGACTGCGCGAGCGTGCTGCGCGCTCCTCGTGCCCAGGTTGGTTGGAGCGAGAAGGCCACCAATCGTCGTCGAGCCCGAGTTTGAGTTGGACACCGAGTTGCCATTGGTCAAGCTAAAAGAGCTGCTCGGACCATGGTGCGAGTGTGCTGGGCCTGCGTTGGCATTGTCTGCCGCGTAAAAGGCAGCTTGAGGGCTGGGGAACTGGCTCTGCGAGCTTTGCGGTTGGTGCGGTTGCTGAGCACTCGGGAACGGGTCCAGACTCTGCTGCGACTGGTATTGTTGATGTTGAGAGTGCTGCTGTTGCTGTTGCTGCTGCTGCTGCTGCTGCTGCTGCTGCTGCTGAGCCTGCAGATACATGATCAGAGGGTTACTCTGATTCTGATGAAGAATATTTGCAGGCGTTGGCGCTTGCAACGCATTGAAGCCACTGTTTGATGTGCCTGAACCGGTGGGCGAAATGTTCTGGGCCCTATTGGGACCCATGCCGTTCAGCGGCGACGGTGAGCTTAGCGTCTCCTGGCCTCCATTTTGCTGAGCCTGCTGGTTCAAGTTGGCCAGCTGGCGCGGCTGGTTGCCACAGCGGTCCTTGCCAAAGTTGATCTTGAACCTCTTGTATTCGTCCTTTTGGCGCACAGCTTCAATGGCCTTGATTGCGTTGGCAATGTTGGTGAAGTTAACGAAAGCGCAGCTCTTTTCGCGAAGGGTGTTGACCAGCTCAATCTCGCCGTACTCGGAGAAGTCTTGGCGCAGGCGATCCTCGGTCCACGATTCGTCCAGATTGCCAATGTAAACGTTGCGCGAAGCGCCACCGCTGACGGCGAGAGCAATGGCCGGCGGCAAAGCTCCAGAGTGCTTACCCCATCCAATCTTGAGTCGCCTGTTGTGAATCATGAGCCCCTGGAGATTGCTGAGAGCGTAGAACGAAGCTGCCGAAGTCGGGTCGATGAAAGTGACAAAGCAAATGTGCTTGTCGGGAATGTAACGAATATGATGCAGGAGACCGCCCCTGACAACGTTGCAGATTTCCTCAATAGTCGTCTCAGGGTGAATATTGCCAAGGTAAACGGTCCTGTTTCCGAGGTTGTTGGGTCCGCCAGCGGATGTAGCGACGGCGGCTGCAGCAACAGACTGCTGCGCCAGAGCGTTCGAAATCAGATCCCTGTCGGCGCCGTTGAGGACATGGGCGTATCCTGGAGCAATGCCTAGGTACTGAGCCGCGTTTTGCTGCTGCGTCTTCGAGACGTATGCGCAGCGGTCTTTGCCGTAGTAGACGCGACGCGGTGGCTGCCACTTGGGCTCCTGGGGGAGTTGGGCGACGGCCTTGATGGCGTTGCCGATGGAGAGAAAGTGGACAAAGGCAATGGCTTTTTCGCGCACAATCTTGACCGTGTCGATGGGCCCAAACTTGCCCAAATCCTCGCGCAATTCCTCCTCGGAGATGTCTTCGGGCAGATTGCCCAGGTACACGTTCCTAGACGCACCCGACTGTTGAACGGCGAGGGCGACCGACGTCGGTACCTGCGACGGCTTGCCCCAGCCAATCTTGATATCCTGACCCCTGATGGACAGCTTTTTCAAGATTGCGTCAGAGTGAAAGTGAGTGGCGGAGCTGCTGTCGAGGAATGAGATGAAGGCGCAATTCTTGTCGGGCAGAAGCCTGACAGACTCGATTTGACCGCTCCTGACATGGCCGAGAATCTCTTCGGCGGTCGTCTCGGGGGGAATGTTGCCGAGGTATACCGTCCGACTCGTGCCAGAAATCAGGCCTGGGGCCATGTGCATCTGCGTACCCAGTCCACCCAGAGTCTGATTTGCGACGAGACTCGGGAAGGCGGTGGGAGGGGATTGCGGACCGGCGGCGAAGAAGGGAGGGGGACTGATGCCCGTCGGCGACATGATGCTCTGGTAGAGCTGCGGCGACATTGGTTGCTGGATCGGACTGCCAATCTGGGTCTGCTGGGGCTGGTGGTGGTGGTGGTGGTGGTGGTGGTGGGCGCCATTGCTCTGAAAGTTGGAAAAGCTTTGGAACTGCGGCGAGCCAAAAGCGTTGGGAGAGCCAGGCTGGAAGGGGGAGCCCAGCAGCAGCTGCGAGGGCAGCAGCGGGGTGAAGTTCATGTCGAAGGCGGTACCTGGAGTCTGCATATCGGGGCCAGTCTGGTTGATGGAGCCTATTCTGCCGGTCGATATGGAAGGCAAGTTCCTCTGAGGATGGCGATCTCCGTAGCCAGAGATGGAAGGCTGGTTCGAGTGGAACGCACCGTGCGAGAAGCCAGTCGAGTCGCCGTTGAGGGAGGTTTTTGAGAAGGAGCTCAGGCGAGAGGCGCTGGGGCCCGTGGGGGTGGAGTCAGAGGGCTGCATGGCCAGCAAGTGTGGTGGCAGGACAAATCCGTCCCGCGCACTGGTAGAGAGGACAGCCGTGATGGAGTATTACAGCGTCCGGTGCCTTTCGTACCGGACCAGGGCGAATATTGAGAGGTGCACGAGGGACGGGGCGGTCGAAGCGGCGGTCGCAGCGAATTACAGTGGGATCGAGGCGGGCTGGACAGCAGCAGTTTAGCCACGAGTGCGACAAGCAGCGGATATTGGATCTGCAGGACAGGGGCGAGAGGACGTACTCGATACAGGCAGCGCGCGCGCAAAAGAGGACAGGAGGCAGCGCGGTGCCACGGGTCAACCAGAGCGCCCAGCGGGTGATTACGAAAGCGGCGTCGTGGAGCGGGCGGCGTTGGGGACAGATATTTGGAGAGTTGAGAAGAAGCGAGAGAAATTGACAGAGAGCGCGAGAGAGAAGTCTTGCACAGAGAGAGCGAGATTGGCGCGAGTCAGCGGCGGTGAAGGCCAGAGTATTTAGAGTCGTGGAGTCGCGGACCCCCCTATTATTTGCGGAGCCCCTCGGGCAACGAGCGAGGCCGCAAGGACGCCGAAAATGGGAATTTTGTGAAGTTGGGCTGATTCGACGGGGCGGGCAGTGGAGCTGGTCCAGGTGAGGTGGAAAGAATGTGACCGAGGAAAAAGGCCGGTACAACACGATGCAGGATATGCGCAAGGAGGTTCAACGAGCGACGGCGGTTCGAGCAGCGAGTGACGCGGTTGACGGTTGACTAGCGAACGACTTTTGCAAGGGACAGACTGAAGGTAACAGCGAATAATGGAACAATGGGGGAGGAGGATGTGATGGAGATGGTGGTGCGCGGGTGAAGGTGAGGTTGCGCAAGTCGGTGGAAGCGGGAGTGGGAGAGGAAGTAGTGTGGGGGAGGATGATGGGTGATGGAGAGGGAGGAAGACGAATGAATTTAGAAAAGGCGCCTAGGCAGAGGAGGGCAGAGAGGGCAGAGGAGGGCAGGGCAGGGCAGGGCAGGGCAGGGCAGGGTGTGCGTGGTACCTAGGCTGGAGCGGCTTAGCCAGGCCATGCCAGGGCAAGCAGACAGGCGGACAGGCGGACAGGCGGACAGGCGGACAGGCGGACAGGCGGGCAGGCGGACAGGCAGACAGACAGGCAGAGGCAGAGGCAGAGGGGCAGAGGCATACAGACAGGCCGGCAGGCACTGAGTTTGGTCTACCTACCTTACGCTGCCAGGTTCAGGGTTCCGGTGCAGCACAGGAGAGCGAAATGAGCTGCGACTCTCACTTCTCTCCATCACCCAGGCCCCAGGCTGGACGCTCTTGTCTTCCTCATGCTTTCATTCTTCATCTCGGCCTGTCTCTCTCCCCATGCCAACATGGTCTCAGTCTTCGTTTTTCCCAGTCGCCGTGTGCCCCTTTGCCCGCGGCGCCGTTGGCCAGTGTTCGACTTGTGCATAAGCCTGGCTTGCGCCGTTCCTGGCGCTAAACCCGACCGAGCACAGCCTTTTTCAGGGTCTGTCCATCAGAATTACGCGCTGCTACCACCACCTCACCCGCCATATCAGGGGACCATGGACTCTGCGATCCCTGCGCACTGCTCCCTGTGCACTGCGCACTGCGCACTGCGCACTGCTCCCTGCTCCCTGCTCCCTGCTCCCTGCTCTCTGCTCCCTGTACTGCCGCTGCCGCTGCCGCTGCCGCTGCCCTGCCGTGGTGCCTCAAGCCACAGAATTCGCATCGACTTCTCCCTATCTGCACATCTGCCAGGTCCTCATTATTACCCAAGACTCGCGGCGACCCATTCCCAGCCTTGTCGCGTGCGTGTCCCGCAGGCCCACCGAGTGTGCGCTTGCGCTTGCGCTTCCGCTTCCGCTTCCGCTTCCGCTTCCGCTTCCGCTTCCGTTCTTGCTCGTCACGTGACTTCCGCCCTCTCGCCGAATCAATCACCCCTCTGTGCCTCGGACCCGCCGCCCAGCTCACGCTGATATTCAATGGCTGACCTCTACCCTTCCGTCTCCCAATGCGCCGTCGTCGCCACGGCTCTCAAGGTCTTGCTGTTTCCCGCCTAGTCAGTATCTCCCCATCATGTCTCACACCTCAATCCATCTGCCTCTGCCACTGCCAACCACGACAACAAACTGACTAGACCCCAGCAAATCAACCGACTTTGAGGTCCACCGCAACTGGCTGGCTCTCACCCACTCGTTGTCCCCCAAGGAATGGTACTACGAGGTGAGACTCACACAAGACACCAAACATGAACACCACGTCTGATGGAATGGACAGAACACGTCGGAATGGACTCTCGATTACCCGCCTTTCTTTGCCTACTTCGAGTGGACCTTGTCGCAGTTTGCCCGTTTCGTTGACCGGGCCATGCTGGATGTCAAGGCTCTCGGCTACGACTCCTGGCAGACCGTCTACTTCCAGCGCGCCACCGTCATCTTGACCGAGCTGGTCTTGGTCTATGCCCTCCACCTGCACGTTCCCCGGTCCATGCGACCTGTACTTGTTTGCTGACCGCGCAGCAGTTACGTCAAGACGTCGAGCTCCAAGAGCCTCGCTCATGCTGCAGCTCTATCGGTTCTCCTCTCGCCAGGTCTGCTCATCATCGACCACATCCACTTTCAGTACAATGGCTTCATGTTTGGCATCCTTGTACTGTCCCTCGTCCTGGCGCGGCAGCCGTCCACCCTGCTGCTCAGCGGCTATCTTTTCGCAGTTCTACTCTGCTTCAAACACCTCTACCTCTACGTCGCCCCGGCCTACTTTATCTACTTACTGCGCGTTTATTGCCTGAGTCCGCGCTCCATCTTTCGCATCCAATTCTTCAATTGCATCAAGCTGGGGTTGGGTCTGGCCGCCATCTTCACTGCCGCCTTTGGTCCGTTTGTCTACTGGGATCAAGTGCCCCAGCTGCTGAGCCGCCTGTTTCCCTTTGACCGTGGCCTCACTCATGCCTACTGGGCGCCCAATTTTTGGGCTATGTACTCGTTCGTGGACCGCGTCCTGCTGTTCCTCGCGCCATACCTTAAGCTGCCAGTCGACCAGTCGGCTGCCACGAGCTTGACCCGCGGCTTCGTAGGCGACACGTCGTTTGCAGTGCTCCCCAACGTCCCCAAACAGGCTACCTTTCTGCTCGCTCTGATTTTCCAGATCGTGAGTGTCCCTGCTCCTTCATCCATACAACCAGCCAACCTCTTATCCAGATCCCGCTCATCAAACTCTTCGTACGCCCTACATGGGACGCCTTCATCGGCGGCGTGACGCTCTGCGGCTACGCCTCATTCCTCTTCGGGTGGCACGTCCACGAAAAAGCCATTCTGACCGTCATCATCCCCTTCAGCCTGATCGCCCTTAAAGACCGCCGCTACCTCGGCGCCTTCCGCCCTCTCGCCGTCGCCGGACACGTCAGCCTGTTTCCCCTCCTCTTCACCACCATGGAGTTCCCAATCAAGACCGTCTACACCGTGACCTGGCTCGTCTGCCTGCTGGCCGCGTTCGACAAGGTCACGCCTGCGCCGGTCCACCCGCGCTTTTTCCTGCTGGACCGCTTCGCGCTGCTTTACATCACGGTTGCGATTCCGCTGATTGCCTACACGAGTCTTTTTCATGGTCTCGTTTTCGGCACCAAGCTCGCGTTCTTGCCGCTGATGTTCACCAGCTCGTATTCAGCCGTAGGCGTATTTGGCAGCTGGGTAGGCTTCATGAACGTCTACCTGAGCGAGTGAGGCGAACATGGCGGTGGCCGTGGTGAATGTTATGTAGTCCTAGCGGTAATACGATCAAGAATCGCAAATGCCATCATGTGCACACGCGCAAAACTGTAGTCATGAAGCAAAACCTTAGCAGCGCTTGCACTTTTTCCCTTTGTTTTTTATTTTTTTTAAATGCGCCATCTATTTTTAGCTACACGCATTTTCGACTCGGCAGCATCCCAGGTCGAATCACCTTCCACGAGGAACGATGGACCCTGCCAACACCAGCCGACAAAAAAAAAATTTTTCTTATCTTCTCCTTGGACTCGACTGATGCCGCGGCCATTGCGTTTGTTGATTACATGTCCATTGCCGGAAATGACGTGCGTTACATCGACCCACCCCCGCCGCAGAGGCTGAAGCTGAGGTGGAAAGCAGGCCAAATCAAAGCCGAAGAATAAAACTAAAGCACCGGACTGCCAGCTAAATGCCCACCTGTTCCCCTCCAAATTTTTGTTCCCCCCATACTCTTGACCACGCCTACCCTGCCTACCCTGCCTTCCCGACCTAGATCGTGCGGAAGCAGGCAGGCACTGCACTCTGCTGTGCTGTGCCGTGCTTCATTTACAGCAGCATGGGCAATGTTTGCATGGAAAAGCAACTTAGCCGGCCAGGCATCTTTTCTTGGATTGTGCCTCTCTCTACGGCATGTAGCCAAGACGGGCGGGGCGTCCGTCCCTTAATAACCCATCCGATCCGCCAAAAGATGGGTGCGATCGCACTGTCTCGGGCCTGCCTACAATTTCGCGCGAGGAAACTACCACTCGAGATGAGACGGGATGGGGTAGTTCTCCTGGTAGTCGTCTCTTCTGGAAAGGGGCAAGGAGAATTATTCGTCTCGCTTCAGGCGCTTGTGCTTCGCCTTGCTTTGGGGTGTTCGGGTGGTGACGTGTGTGCATATGAGCAGCGCAATTCTCTCAAATTGGAGTCTTCGTCCCCCCCTAGCGCGTGGTCCAACTTTTCAGCACTGAAACGCGATGCCCTTCTTCTCGACGACAGCTTTGCCACCACCCGCGAACCCTGTACCCTCGCAGCGGATCCCGACTAAGCCAGGTTTGAGGGCGTCTTTTTTCTGCTTCTGCTTCTGCTTCTGCTTCTCCTTCTTCATGTTGTCCTCCTTCTTGTTCTTTTTGGGCGTGGCCTCGCCGCCGACGACCTCCTCGCAGACATAGCAGCGTACGACGCCCGCACCCCCCGAATCCCCTGCATCTGCCGAGGGATTGGAGTGCGGATCGCGAGCTTCGGGCTTCAGGAATTGGTTCGCGCACGGCTTGCACACGACGTGGCCGCACGGTACGGCGAGCACGGCTTTTGTGGCGTTGGAGAGGGCTTTGCGGCACGAGGGACAAGTGCGCAATTTGTCGTCGGCGCGACCGCTGCCATTGGGCGGAGCTGCATCTTCGGTGAAGCGCACCGTGACAAGAGTCTTGAGTGAGAAAGGGTGCGGGGCCGCGTCGTCGGAGCCGGGGCAGATGGGATGCAGTTTCGCAGATGCTGAGGCGGTTGGTATTGCGCCTGCGGCTGTTGGAGCTTGCGAAGGCACCCAGAAGGAGGGAAGCTGTTTTGCGGCGAGGGATTGGTTCTGTGGATGTATTTAGACCGTCGTGGTGGTAGAGATGGGACCGTGGATTGAAGACGTACCTGCGCCTCATCCAACGCCTTGCGCGCCTTAGCCCTCTCCTCGAGCGCCGCTCGCATGAATTCCTGCTCATCAACCTCAAACCTCCTCTTCGTGCCTCGCTTGCGCCCCTCCACATCCGCATCGCCATCTACATCCTCGGCGGTCCTCTTGCTCCTCGCCTCCAGCCCCATCTGCACCTTTTCGAAGTCCAACACGGCCTGTTTCCGCTCCTCCTCTTCAGCCCTACTCCTCTCGTCGGCTTCGTCATTCTCTCTCCTCTCGCGCTCCCGCTCCAATCGCGCAATCTCCTTGCGCTGCGCCAGCAGATTCGCGACGGCGCACTCGCGGCAGAAAATGTCGCCGCCGGCGGCGCAGGCAACTGGGTCCCGGCTGGGCAAGAGACAGAGCCGGCACGAGGCGAATGGAAGGAAGGAGTCGCGTGCCAGTCGCGTGCGCTGCGAGCCCCAGGTCGACTTGAGCTGGTCGCGCTCGTACGAGGTGAAGAAGGCGAGTGAGGTGTTGCGCTTGCCTAGGTTGTCAGTTAGCCGGGAGGCTCATGTTTGAAAGACGAGGGCAAATACTATGCGACATGGTGGCAGCGGGGCTTTGCACGCGTCACTCGAAGGTTGCCAGAATTCGTTGCGGCAAGGCCGGCGGGCAGAGGCGACAGTCGGAAGTTGTGGTTGAACGACGTAGGCCTACGCACATGCGCGACGCGGTGGTGACGCCTCACGGCCACACCTCCTCCCTCGCGCACGGACCAATGTATGTAGGAGTGCAGAAATCGTCGGGTAGCAAACGGCAATCCAACTGCTGATGATGATTATGATGATGGTGGTGTATTTCACGGCAATCCAACTGCTGCTCGGCCGTCTCCATTGGTGCCAGTTGATGTTCCCAAGTCACATTTTCTATTTTCCACGTCACAACGTGCAGGCTGGTTGACGAAATGCAGCATGCTCTTTGCCCCCAGATCTGCTGGCGCGTGAACTACCTTGGTAGACTACCTAGGCAATAACTTTGTCCCTGGATCCCGATTCCGATTTCGCAGCTAAAGCGGCCCGGGCTAAGGTAGGTAGGGTCGCAGGCAGCGCAGATTCGCCCGCGGCACTGTCAAGCCGCCAACTTGTCGGCTGCGTGCAAGGGCCCCCCCTCCCCATCGTTGCCAGGAGCCAGGTCGCGGCCGTCTCTCCATAGATTTTTCCCCAACCAGGACAGAAACTCTGTTTCTCCCATCATCTTTCCATGCCTGCGTCTCCGATGCGCCGCCCGTAGTTGCAGCAACCTGCGAGAGAGCGACATGTCGCCGGCCGAGGACAAGACCACCTCCAACACCGCCTCTAACACCGACAATGCTGCCGCACACATGCAGAACCATCATCCAGCGGCGCCCAGCCTGCCGTGGCGCTGCAGCTCCGTCGCGACCATGGGCATCGTCGGCCTGCTGTGTCGCGGCTTCCTCTCGGGCCTGAGCAACCTCGAGGTCAACGGCTTGGACAAGTTCCTGCCGCTGCTCGACGAGCGCAAGAACGTCGACGCCCGCCAGCGCGGTTTGATCACTGGTTCGTCCTCGTCTTGACACACGACACCCACAACTTCGGAAGCTGATGTCGCTGCTTGACTCACATAGTTAGCAATCATGTATCCGTTGTACGTATGTACGCCTTGATGCCGTCGCCGCCGCCGTTGCCGCTGTCTGTCGCCATCGAGGCCACAGCAGCAGCCTGCGCGCGGCTCCGTTCAGTCCGCCGCCGTACGCTTGGCTAACTGCTCACGGCTCTCTCCAGCTGGATGACCCGCTGCTTTGGGGTTCGCTACCCCTTTCCTACATGTTCAATCCAGACAATTTGCGCTGGAGTCTTGCAAGCCACGACCTGGCATTTCCAAACAAGTACAAGACGTCCGCCCCATTTGTACACTGATGTAGGCCGTAACTGACCGTGGGTCGCTCCTGTGGCAGGACGCTCTCGCTCTTCTTCTCCCTCGGCCAGACGCTGCCCTGTCATCGCCTAGCACACTCGCCGCACGGCGGCCTCTTCCAACCTACCATGACGCAAGCTATCCGGCTGCTCTCGCGCACGCCCTTCTCCGCGCCGGCCCCAGCAGCAGAAGCAGCAGAGAAGCGACCCGCACCCGAAGATCGCGACATCCACGACCCTTTCTCCTCCGCCGCCCTCACATACACGACCAACGGGCACGACTCGTTCCCGGCGCCGTCGGCATGGCTGTCGCGCCGGCACGCGTGGGTGCACATCTTCCCCGAGGGCAAGGTTCACCAGAAGGAAGACCGCACCATGCGCTACTTCAAGTGGGGCGTGGCGAGGCTGATTCTCGAGAGCGAGCCGTGTCCTGACGTCGTGCCCATGTGGATCGAGGGACCCGACCAGATCATGCACGAGTCACGCACGTTTCCGCGCTTCCTGCCGCGCGTCGGCAAGGAAGTCAACATCACTTTTGGCGACAGGGTCGACACCGAGGCCGTCTTTGGTGATCTAAGGGCAAGGTGGCGCCGCCTCAAGGAAAGTTACGGCGGCGAGGGGCTCGAGGTTGGCGTGCTCAACGAGAGCTTGAAGCATGCCAAGGAGGCCGTTGAGCTGAGAAAGGAGTGTACCATGAGAGTCAGAAACGAGGTCCTCAAGGTGCGGCGGAAGAGGGGCTTGCCCGATGAAGACCCCAAGGCAGGTCTTGTCGAGACGTGGACTTTGGAAGGCCCGGGCCTGGAGGGCAAGAAGAAGGACGACAGTTGGATCAAGGATGCATAAAATCAGCTGTGTGGTGATACTCTACGTTCTCGAACAAAGAGGGAAAAAGAAGACGTGATGGAGGCATCAAGACCAGCAATAGGAGAAAATAAGTCGAAAACAAAACTTCTTTCGAGTGTTTGAGTACTGTTGCTTTACACGTGTGCATCAAAGAGTGAGAAATAACTATCCTATGGCCCTCAAATTAGCTCTCTGGTTCTCACCGACAACCACACGCCACGACGTCCAGCACTTGCGCGCCAGAGCCGTCGTGGCCGGGCTGCCTGCAACTTTGGCTTGATGTCATCATTGGGCGTATGTTTCCATGAACGTCGTCCAGCCGTCCGATCCAAATCCAATCCAATCCAATCCAATCCGCCAACAGACAGACGCGTCGCGCCGCCATCGCACGCTCGCCGCGCTCCTCGTCTTCCGCGCGCTCCACTCATCCGCTGTTTCTCCTCTTCCTGCTCTTTCTCTCCCCCGCCACCAACCAAACCAAACCAGACCAGACCAGACCAGACCAGACCGACGACCCATCAACCAGACGAAAACAACATCAGCGGAGCAAAAGCGCCAGCCTCCGATTGAAAACTACAATATTTGCACCTCTCACGAGCTGGCGCCCTTGGTTGCCGGACACAGAAGAGTAGAGCAGAGCACCGGCCGGAAAGAAATCAGCCGGGTGGCCTGCCCTCCACTTGGTCGGCGAGCGAGCTTCGAGGGCGAAAAATGATTGTCGTCATTGGCGCGCCCACCCCAGAGGGTGTGGTGCTGCGACGCTGATGCCCAAGGTAGAAGGGGAATGTTGTCCGTCGAACGACGGGGAGCGGTTGGATGGAAGGACGAGGGTGCAAGATGGGAAGGGCGACGGGACGAAAGGGAAAGAAGAGAGACAAAGAGACGAGATGAAAGGGAGATGGGTAGGGCTAGACCGCGCAAGACCAGCAGCGCACCTCGCATGCGCTGCCGCGCTCCACGCGTCGGCTGAACGACGCCGGAGGAAAAAGGGAAAAGTAGAGAGAGAGGAAAGGAAACGCGGCGACGGAGACGATGCTCCAAACAGCCAAATCTCCACCCCCAAAGCCGCAGCGCAAAATTACGTCACCCCAGCAAGTCGCCATCACCTCTGATTTCTGTTCTTGAGCACCCATGCATGCAGAGGGGGCGGCAGGCGCGCGAGCACCCTTCCCGTAAAGAGGCATGTGCTCGACAGCAGCAGCAAAGGCTCCCTCCGCGTCGTGTAAGCTCGGTGAGGGTTGTCGTCATTGGTGACTCGTTGCTGAGCTTGGTTTTGTTGCGAGCGCGTGCGCGTTGTTGGTGTTGTTTGCAGAGATGGAGTCGAGTAAGTAGGTTGGGAAGACGTGGTTGACGCAACATGGTCTGTGCGCTCGGTGACGCACGAGCCAGCCGCGTAGGTGCGCCGCTTTGACGGGAGACCGATGCGGATGACTGCGTGCTCGCATTTGGAAGAGTTCCTCAAAAAGTAATTAACATGCAAGGAGATTTGACTCCAGTTCCACTGCTATAACAGAGAGAAACTAGGTGCTGTCAAGTCTTATGACTTCTTTTTTCTTTCTCGTGCTACTTATGCCGTGAATCTATGAATTGCTAGTTCTCTCCCAAAGATGAATCTCCATCTAAGAAAAGCTAAAACAAAACACGAAAAGCGCTCTTTTCATGCCCGACTTCAATTTGAGATTTGCTCACGTCATCCATTGTACAGAACGTTCTCCCGTGACGCGCATGGCTCCTCTACTGCTTGTTGAGCTTGACGGATTTCGCGACGACACGCTCCTTAGGATCATGGATGAACGGAATGCCAATGCTGGTCTTGGACCGATAGTCTTGATACTCTTCCTTGAAGATGACGTTGATAAGGTAAGTTTCCTCGTCTACGCAAAAGAAAAAAGGATTAGCAGCAGTCCAGCAGTCTAGCCCTGCAAACAAAACTCACGATGAATCCTCGAATTGAAGAATTTCCACAGCACCAGCGCGTAGCCAACTAGACAGACCGAGTTACCGAGCAGTAGCTGCGTGCCCAGACCCCACCAGAAGAAACCGAAGTAGCTCGGGTGCCTGAGCCACGCATAGATGCCGGAGCGGACGAGCTGGTGCCCGGCATTCTTCTTGCTCTGCACCATATGGTTGAAGTTGGTGCCGGCTTGGGCCATGGCAATGGTACGGACCACCTGACCGAGCAGCACGAGGAATATTCCGAGCGCGAGCCGCACGCCGCCAAGCTCCACTTTGTACTGGAAGGCTGGGAAGTAGTAGCGCGTGACCAGATGCTCGATGCACGCCGCCGTGTGCGCAATCTGGTATTCTTTCCCATTGGTGAGCAGGAACGACGCCGTCCTGACAGACGCTGTGTTGTACCTGGCCGTGACCCAGTACTCGAGAAAGTGAAACACGCAGAGCACCGCGAGGAATAAGGGCGCCCGCCAGACGGGGTCCTGCTTGGCAAGCCCGAGGTACAGCGCCCCGGCGACGCTGAGCCCCAGCGTCTGTCCGATGAGAAAGGCGCGCGTGCCGATGCCAGACAGCGAGCGCGGCTGTCCGGGCAGCAGGTCCTTTGCTTCGACGGCAAAAGTGGCCCGTGGGTCCTCGTTCTCCTGGAGCGTTACCTGCTCGCGCTGGCGCATCTTCATATCCAGCTCTTGAGTGTATTCGGCCGGGTTGGGAGGCCGGTTGACGGGCCAGGATATGGGCACGTCGCCGTTGGATGAAGAGACGCCATTGCTGTTGGCGCCGTGGTGGTTGCTGTCGTCGGTCATGGTGGAGTGGACGTCTGAGAAGGAAAGACTCGAGGGCTGAGAGGCGTTTACATGCAAGGAGGTTTCATCTCGAGGCTGATTTGACTGAGGCGCGCACTTTGCTCTTAGAAGCTGGACAAAGCAATGGAGTGACAATATCAGGGCCAAGCGGGAAACACCAAAAAAAAAAAAAAAATTACGATGGGCAAGTGTTGGCGGCGTGCGTTTGGGCTTTCCTTGTCCCCTGCCGCATGCGGAACAGCGGTTTGGAGGGCGGTGAGCCGTTTGACCAGCGCTCCTCAGCCTTGTGGCCAATCGACTGTGGCCTTTTTCAACAAGTGAAAGAATTTCTATACTTTGGCATGAGATGAGGGAGGTATTCGAGCATCAAGACCATGAACCAGGGCCAGAATTGAACAAATAAAACCCATACATCAACCAGCCAAGAAGTCGCGTACACGGCGGTTGCAACTGCTGCTTCCGGCCCTGTGGCGGATCCGATCAGATAAGATGATCAGAGGCCGTGCTGAACCCCATGCCATCACGACGTCGATTGCCTCAACTGTCCACGTCCTTCTCTTCATATTTACAACTCTCTCCCGGAAACGGCAAGCAGTCATGAGCGTCGACGAAGTGGAAAATAGGAGCAAGATGCTCCGCGGAGGGCTCTACTATGCCTTCACCCCAGAGTTGACCGCCGAACGTCAACGCTGTCAGCACGCCTGCAAGCGCTACAACAATGCTGGAGAAGTCTCTCGCCGGAAGCTTGTAGAGCTATGGAGGGAGTAAGTCCAAGTTCTATTCTCCTTCCGCTAGCCTCTCAACAGTGCTGTCAATTTGTCCATTGGCCTAAACAAGGCTGACGCCTCTCCCAGCATCGTCCAAGATCCAACGCCCTTGCCGCCTGAGGCTGCCACGCCCGAGGCCGATGCAGCCCTCTTTGGGGACGAGCCATGGGTAGAAGCACCTCTTGCTTTAGACTACGGTACCAACGTCAGAGTAGGCAAGAACGTCTTCATCAACTTCAACTGCACCATCCTCGACACGTGCCAAGTGACCATCGGCTCGCGCACCCTCTTCGGTCCAAATGTCTCTCTCTACAGCGGTACTCACCCGTTGGACCCAGTCATCCGCAACGGCACCCGCGGCCCCGAGTCTGGCGGCGAAATCCACATCGGCTCGGACTGCTGGATCGCCGGAAACGTCACTGTCCTTCCCGGAGTCACCATTGGCCGTGGCAGCACTGTTGGCGCCGGTAGCGTTGTCACCAAGGACGTCCCTCCCTTCACTGTCGTCGCTGGCAATCCGGCTCGTATGCTCCGCAAGGTCGAGACGCTCATGGATCCCGAGCAGGCTGCTGCCAAGGGCGTGGCACCTGTTATGTTGGGCGAATTGAGTGCACCCGATGCGCAGACGCGGTTGAAGAGGCAGGAGACACCCAAGGTGGATCCTTCGCTGACTCATGATCATGAGGAAGACGGAGAAAAGAGGGATCTGTCGGCCGAGGAGAAGTTCTGGCGCGCATTTGCGGCGAGTGAAAAGAGCGCGGCCGAGAGCGGTGCCTTCAAGCAGTGAAGAAAGCTTTAACTACCAAGAAAAGGGATAACAGCGAGGGCTTTGTGTCATCACAAATAGGCATAGGTAAGTTCCTGTCTAGACCATCAATAAACTGAACAGCATTTCTTGCAAGCTGTAAAACACGTGATGATAGGACGCAAGAAACAGAGAAGCTTTTGACGGTAGAACATGCAAGGGCTTCATACGCACATTGAAATAGTTTAGGGATGATCTAAGGTCCTCGCTAGAAAAACATGTCTCTGCGACTTGCTTTGAGAGTTGAAATGCCAAGCATCAGGGCATGACCGCGCACTCAAACTTACCCAGATACGGACAGATTGCACTCCAAAAAGATCTAGTAGCGATCGTGTCCCGCAAGTGCAAGAGCAAGGCCGCGTGCGCGCGTGCGCCTCTCCGAGGCATTTGCCTTGCTTGATTTGGCAGCTTGCGTTTCGTCTGGGAGCTTTCCGTCAACTATTTTTTAAGGGGCGCATCGGCGTCCTTTCCAGCTTGCACTCATCGGGTGTGAACTCGTCCGGCAGGGAGGAAGGAGACATGAAGTTGATGATCAAGCGTGCCGTGGAGTATAAACAAATTCAAAGTGACTAGTACAGAGCCCTTCAGATCTCTTGAAGCGTCAAAAGGGGAAATATGAAGGGATACAGGGTGAGAAAGGTCGGTGAAGGCTGAAGTCCGGGATTACTGAAAATTACAACCTGCTAGAGGTGGGCAAGAGCAGTGTGATGTAGGGAAGGCACGCGGGATATGAGCTGAACGATTGAAGTACCAGCTTCATCTCCCGATCACTCCCTCTCCTCGTGATCACATCTTCAACTCAGGTGTGTATCGCTTTGTTAATCACAGTCTCATCATCATGATCAATGATCTCTCTTCCATCACGTTTCATCTGATCTTTCAAGACTCGTACAGCGGATAGCATCTTGTCAGCCGCTCTACTGACTTCAAATGTGGTGCAGAACATTCTCATCCGCCTCATCAACTACAGTTCAATATGTCTGAGCGAAAGGACACCGAGAGGAGCGTCTGGACAGCCGTTCAGAAAGAGGAAAAGAGAGCTCCAAAGGACCACTCGGTCTTTCTCTCCTCCACATCACCCAAGTCCTTTCCCGAACACTGCATCTTGATGCGCGCCAGCTAGCAGCTCCTGAGCACTATCGAAGCCGCAGAAAAAAGGCCCTTGGACCGCGCCCTGGCAGCCGAAGCCGACGCCAAAACGGCAGCCTTCGACTGCGCCTACACTGAATGGATCCAGACAGGTGCACGTGTTCCACTCGACGCAGACCACCAAGCGCTTGAACACGCTCTCAGCCGGTGGGTCAAACTTTCAGAACCGCCATCCATACATGATTCTGGCATCACGCGTGAGGAGATTGACGCGCTGAGGGCTCTGGGGGCGGCGATACCGCGCAAGGTGGAGGAGTTTTGCTCCCTAGAGAATGACGTCGAGTTTCGAAACGCCATCACCCGTTTCCGCGACGTGTGCAGCTCGGCGGAGGGATGCGCCGCGTTTGACGAAGTGCTGCTGCAGTACGTCGAGGCTGGCAGAGAGGTGGAAGCCCAGCAAGGTTAGGCGCTATTGATACTGGAGCGAAACGATTCGTGCTAACGATTATCATTCACATCCAGCTCACACGATTTCCGAGAGCTTTGGCCCCAAGACTGAATGAGCTGACAGTGTGCGGCGATGGATATGGCTTTGAGTGAGCCATGGAATGCCGAGAGACGGACGGCCAGTCTCTTTGATACCACCAACGTATGGCCTCAGGCATTAGGGCGGGAAGTCACTCTTCAGAAGATGGCTAAGAAGGCACGATACGGAAGAATCAGCAGCAGGAGATGATCTGATAGCTGCAGGTCACATTCATTGAAAAACATGTTGCACAAAAGAACCAGTACAATGGTGTCTGTGACTTGGTGCGGCACAGCAGCAGAGCTCTTTAACGGGGCCCTATGCAGAGACGAGCAGGAGCCAGACACTTCATGATTATATGGTTCAAAGGGTCCAACTTCTTGTAGTGCTGCAGCCAATGTTTCGAAGGGTGATCTAAGTCGATCATGGACTGAGATTTAGCTTAGCTCATAGGAGGATAATAATATGAGAGAAAACCCCTCTTCCCAAAGCACCCGAAGAAGCCTGTGATTCTCACTAAAGACATGCACGCACAATCAAGATATACACTCACTCTCAAAGATCTCACCACCAGTCACGGAGGGGGACGCCCTAGTCCTCAATTCCCGATACCAAACTTCATACACTCTAGACTCTCCTTGCAAGTTGGATCCGATTACATTGATGCCCTGTCAGATGTTGCCAATTGACACCCCCCTCTTTGAAAGGTTCTCGTCACTTGTCACTCAGAAAATGATTCCCACGGTAAAAAGGTGCCAGGCCTCTATAATCACCAGTTTGCTTCGTGTCCACTGCCCCCTCCTTTCTCTATATTTATCCTGCGTAGTCCTTCATGAGGTGAGTAAAATAGAATGTTGCGCATACACACGACCGCACTGTGCAGTACCTGGCTCAAAAAGGCAAGAAAACATGGGCTAGGACCATGGTGATCACGAGAGCGCGAAAATGAGATGTTCTTAATGCAAACTAGAAAGTATTCACCGAGACCAGCGGACACCATCTCTGTCAGATTAAGTGATCCTGCACATTGTCCGACGATGAAATTGACAACTCATAAAATTACTCCTGCTTAGTAAGAATGCATGGAAACGGAGACTCTTCAAGCTCTTGGTTCCTTGGAGATTAGGTGTTTCCAATCTTATAGAATGGTCACAAAGAGCGTAATTGTCACCTCTGCTCTTTTATAGCGTGCTCCAGCTGCTGATTGCAACTACCACAACAACCACCTCCCGCACCGCCTACCTCCACACCACGCACATCCCGCACCACTTCCGCATTTTCCACATCGGCGAGCACGGAGCTCTATCCGATTTGACTGCACGTCTAGTCGCTGCATGCGCTGATTTTGTCCACAACCTTTTCCATGCGCCTACCAACGCAGCCCCGTGCCCTGCACACTTTTCTCCGTCTCTCTCACGCATCGTGATCCAACACCATGTTTTTTGTTCCTCGCCGCTTTCGTCATGCCTGAATCTGAAGATGGCCCCAGTTTTGCCCGCGGATTAGCCAAAATACTCGAGGTTGATGTGGACGATCTCATGGATCGCGACATGAGACCGCGCGCACGCTAAAGGACGGCAACCTACATCCCTATATTCAGCTTGTGAGAGAGGAATCACATTAGGCAGTATCAAAGCCTTACTTTTCAAGCTGCGCGGTAAGTCTGAAGCGAAGGTCACCGCTGGAGAGAAGCAGAAGCGCAAGGGCGATAGCACCCAGCAGCGGTCGCAGAAGAAATGTCAAGTCGGAGCCAGAAGAATAAGATGGCAAAATCACCCCCCGAAGCCTCCAGCAACAGCTACAGAAGTTGAAGGCTGAGCCGGTAGAAGAAGATGGCAACTTCATGCCTGTGACTTTGCCGAAGATGGAGAATTTTAGCGATTTCCTTGAGGGGATGCTGTTCAAGAACTTGGAGCGACTCGACAAGGTCCAAGGAGCCCACGGGCGACAATGAGGAGCCGGTGGAGGGCGAGGTGGTCAAGTTTACGAAGCATATCATGGCATCACTTTTCATGGTTGCCGCTGTGCGTGATCTCGGCAACAAAAGCAAGCAGGGCTTCGACCTTGTTGAGTGAGAATAAGGACCGCTGAGAGAACTGTCGATTGAAGCTACTGCTACGGCTGAATTGTATACATATCTCCATGCTCCTTCCATCCCATTCATGAGCAGCCGTGGCTAACTGCCAGATCTCATGATATCAAGGTGTGATGTTTTTCTTCTGTCAGCTTGTCGAGCCGCTGCAGGATTTGCTCATAGGTTCCACCAATAGAGCTTGCGTGCTTTGACCTCCACATTCTGGACACACGCAAGCCGCGGGCTCATCTACCCCACGAGCAAGTTGCCGTTGCCATTTTGTGCAGAGAAACCTCGTAAATCAAGTTCTCGCTAGCGGAAACCGACAGTAACGTGAACATTTCTGAATCAAGCACCTCAAAGGCGAGATTGGTCTGGTTCAGAGCAGCTCGCGGTGCTACTCGCGGTCGCGGTCGCGGTCGCGCTGGCCGTGGCCGTAGCCGTAGTGGGCGCGGCGCAGCGACATGAGCGCAGGCTTGTGAGCAGGTTGATGGAGATGGGCGTGGTGGGCGTAGTGCGCAGGTTCATAAGCAGGCTCACAAGCAGTAAGGTAGTAAGCAGACTCAACACCAAGCTTTGGATCGTGATAGATGTGGGCGCTGCAACAGCAAACGTCTATGAGCGAGCAGTAGCCGGCAACACGCGCTACCTGGCCAATTTTCTGGGGTGGGCTAGCCAGCTCCGCGATATCTTTCCAATTCGGGGGGATGGCAGAATAGTCGATTGGGGGCGGCAAATTAACCGGCCCCGTTCTTTCGGCGGAGTCGCAAGTCGTGAGTGGTGGAATTGGGAGCCATCGGTGGCGGCAGTTTGTCTTGTGGTTTCGCATTCGACTTGTTCATGTGCAAAATAGTCTTCATGGTGTTTGTCGCCCTGTATTGTGCTGTCGGCCGGAATGAGCTGCAACGGTGCTACCACCAGGAGTCACCGGTGCAGTGCCATCCGCCGGGAAACGGCGGCCCTGAGAGGGAGCATACGGCCCGAGCGGAGCCGAAGCATCTCCGGACCAAGTACCTAGCAGTGCAGATAGTCTACCATTCAAATGCCATTCGTCGTTGCCAAGTTACAACATGACTGCTTGCAGATCGCTTTCAACGAAGCGTCTCCGCGGCAAGTACTTAGTAGCGCACATAGTCTACCCATCGAATGTTATTCGTCGTTGCCAGGTTACAATATCGCTAAGACGTGCCTGGGGTTTGTGCGGTTTGTCATTGCGCAACCCCGGACCTCAGGAAATGCTTAGTCGTGTAAGGCCTAGAAGCTGACAGGCATGTGAAAGATTGAGGGTATTTAGAACAGGAAACCTGCAAAAACAATAC